>VWPU01000964.1:0-67330 GCA_013398955.1 Callaeas wilsoni
CGGGGCCCGGGGGGCCCGGCCCGCGGAGCCGCGCGCCTCGTGGGTGACGGTGCCGCGGCAGCTGAGCCCCCGGGCCGGCGGCGACGCCCCGGCCCTTTCCTACTGGCTGAACGTGGCGGGGCGGCCGCGGGTGCTGCGCCTGCAGCCCAGGAGGGGCCTGGTCTCCCGCCCCTTCACCCTGGTCACCTACGGCCCGGACGGGGCCCGCCGGGAGGAGCACCCCTTCGTGCGGGACAACTGTTTCTACCAGGGCGACGTGCTGGGGAGCCCCGGCTCCCTGGTGGCCCTCAGCACCTGCGGCAGGGGCCTCCAGGGTGTGCTCTGGGTGGAGGATGATACCTACCAGATCGAGCCCGTCCCCAATGATCCGGCCTTTCGGCACATTCTCTACCGCATGGAGGAGGCCAACAGGCCCGAGGGACCCAGCTGCGGACTGACGCCGGAGGTGCTGCAGCAGCAAAAGGCTGTGCTGCCGTGGTTCAAGGCTCCCAAGGCAGAGGAGGAGAACGAAAGGCTGAAGGACTGGTGGACACACATCAGGTATGTGAAGATAGTAGTGGTCGTGGACAATGTACGGTTTGTGAAGTCAGGCAGGAACAAATCTGAAGTCTTGAAGCATGTCATGCAAGTCATCAATGTTGGGGACATTATGTACAAACAGCTTTCTGTCCGGCTGTTTCTTATAGGACTGGAGATCTGGACTGAAAGCAACTTTATAAATGTTACTACCTCTATTCCCAAGGTACTTAGTGACTTTAACAACTGGAGAAAGTCAAACCTGTACCATCGGATGTACCACGATGTTGCTCACTTATTTGCTTTTCAGTGGTTTGGAAGCAGCCTGGGATTGGCATATATAGGGACAGTCTGTGATAGACACTGGTCATCGGCTGTTGTTTCCTTCACTGAGAAAAAGTTGTCTGCAATTTTTATCACATTTGTTCACGAGCTGGGCCATAATCTTGGGATGAGCCATGATAAACCGGATTGCAAATGCAAACGCAAGACATGCATTATGTATGAAAACAATGCTGAAACTGATGCGTTCAGTGACTGCAGTTACAAACAGTACTTTGACCTGCTTGTCCATGGCGCCGAGTGCCTTCGTCAACCACCAGCACCTGGCACTTTCTACACCGCGAAACGTGAATACTGTGGGAATAAGATAGTAGAAGGTGGAGAGCAATGTGACTGTGGTTCAGCAGCAAACTGCAGAAGGGATCCTTGTTGCCGCGCAAACTGTACATTTACTGCAGGTTCGGTCTGTGCATCTGGAAAATGCTGCAAGAACTGTAAGGTCCTTCCAGCAGGAGCACTCTGCAGAGCAAGTACTGGCAGCTGTGACCTGCCAGAGTATTGCAATGGGATTTCCCCTCAATGCCCACTGGATGTATACCTACAAGATGGAACCCCTTGCAAAGATGGTATTTATTGCTATCATGGAAAATGTTCTTCCCACAGTAAACAGTGCCAGCATCTCTTTGGCAAACAAGCCAGGGTTGCTCCTTTAGATTGCTTCAAAGCAGTGAATACTCAAGGTGACCGGTTTGGGAATTGTGGTATTCGTGATAATATCCATTTTACAAAATGCAGTACTGAGAATATCTTATGTGGTAGGATTCAGTGTGAAAACATAGTCAAAATACCTTTCTTGCAGAACCATGTAACGCTAGTCCAAACTCCTGTTCGAGATAAAAATTGTTGGGGTCTCGACTATCACATAGGGATGCCAAGAGCAGATGTGGGAGCTGTGGAAGATGGCACACCATGTGGTAGTGATATGCTTTGTATCAACAGGACGTGTATGAGTGTATTAGTGCTGAACTATGACTGTAACACGACAAAGTGTCATGACAGAGGAGTGTGTAACAATCGTAAGAACTGTCACTGCAAGTATGGCTGGGCTCCTCCATATTGTGAATTGGAGGGATTTGGAGGTAGCATTGACAGTGGACCCCCTCCAGCCAGGAAGACTTCTCAGAGAGCAAAAGTAAGACTAACACTATTTGGTTTTTTTTCTATATGTATCCTTGGAGTTGCCCTTACCATCCGTTATAAACAGGAAATAGAGGGATGGCTTACAAAGATAAAGGTCCGATTCCATAGAATACTGCAGTTGTTTCCAAGACTGAAAAAAACAGAAGTTCCTAAAGAAAACTTGCCTGCTGCTGAGTCAAAATCCACCAAAGATCAAGAAGCAGTAGCTTCGGATGCTCTTGAGGAAATCTCCCTTTAGCAGAGCCATC
The DNA here is from genome assembly GCA_013398955.1 of Callaeas wilsoni. NCBI lineage: Eukaryota > Metazoa > Chordata > Aves > Passeriformes > Callaeidae > Callaeas > Callaeas wilsoni. The sequence goes on from VWPU01000964.1 coordinate 2,247, forward strand.
TGATAACTCATCAAAATAATTCAACAGGTTCTGAACAGCTGTAATCTCATGTGATATCATTAAATGCAGAGTAAATGTTATCTCTGTATATTTTCTTCTAAGTTAATAAATGCAGGCAGTAATACATGCTGTTCTTTGTACCTTGAGCTCTTAAATTGATGTAATTAGGTAAACTGCAGGTATTGTGTTTATGCTTCATATCAACAGTTTAAAAATGCAAACTTCTTAAAACAGGTGTAGATAAATTATTTGCTTCAATTTCCTCCTTCACCTACTGTTTTCTTCAATTCAGTGAGAGGGATGTTTGTGAACAACTTCTGTCATTCATTAAGAACCAAAAATTAAAAATTGCACTTGCAGTCTCCACTGGGTTCCTTCCAAGCAAAGCATTCCGTGTCTTTATGATTTAATTCACGTCTGTGACACACAGACAGGCAAGGAATAGGTAATGCAGTGAGATGCAGGTGTCTGTTTCCCGAGTGCTTCCAGCTGTTTACAGGGAGCAGCCCTTCAGGAGGGAGGTAGATCATAGGGAACAGGGTCTTCCTCTTGTGAAAGAGTAGAGAAGAATTATCCAGATCACACCAGCAAGCATTGCATTTCTGAACTGTAATATATATGTGTCAGCAGTGTAGTGACACCAAATCTGGCATTTCACAAGAACAAATTGTTTTTATTTTCTGGAAAATTTCCAGTGTCTTGACTGCTGGCTGCTTCTGAGAAGTGCTGTGTATTTTACTGTTGCTAAGAGGAGCCGTCTGTGGGGTTCCCCAAGTTAAGTGAATTTCTAAAGTATTTGGAACTATTCTGCAAGTCTCCCCCACCTGGAATTCCTGCAATATTTGATAGATGCTTTATCTGACTATCTCAGGGGGTTTCTCTTGGCTTACTATGTGATTCTTTCTTCAGCTACAACTGAATGTGTCCTTGCAGCTCTTTGGAGTGCCACACAGAAGCATTGTAGTTTTAATTTTTTAAACACAACATAAAATATGTTTAACTTCTGAAAAATATTAGGGACGTGGAAATACCATTCAATAAATTTTATTTTTATTATTTATATTACAGCAGTAACTAGACCTTTTTATCAGATCAGCATGGAGAAGAGTCTGTAGTCCAGATCACAGTGAAAACTTTTTTAAAGGTGTTTCAGGATAAAGGGCTATAATGCACTTGTCTGCTAACAAAATAATTATTTGTATTTGGAAAGCAAAGAGCACCCTTTTAGCAAACATTCTGTAAATGCAGGATAAGTACCCCAACACTTGGGAACATTTGGGAAGAAAGATGTTGGTGACTCTACAAATCATGATGGTCAACTCTTGCTTCCTCCAAAATATATAATGTATGTTTTTAGAATATGCATTTTCCTGTAATTTTTAGTGTGTATTTTTTTGTGTGTCCTGTATCCAAAAAGGGCCGATTACACTATGATGGGATGTGAAATACAAAGCATGTGATTCACAGTTTTCCACATATTTTTGTCTAGAGGAAATGGGTCCTTAAATAGTTATCTATACGTGTCTACAGAAGTGAGGTAACACATTGTTTGTGTAGCAGGTTGTGCTTATTGTCATCATAAAACATGGATGGTTTTGATGAGATGATGAAAACTTAATCCTGCATTTATGTCAAAAGGCAAGATAACTGCCCCTTGACTAGCACTCAGATTTATTCCTCATAGCCAGAGCCCTTCTTCGGGGACTTGGGGGAGTGGAGGGGTGTCCTCTGAGAAAAAACAATTGTAATCTAGGTGTTGCAAACAAGGAATAGGAGACAGACAAGGGAGATGTGGAGTAATTGAAAGATGGAGATAAAAAGTAACAAAAGCACTACACCCAGCACTTTCCAACTATCTATACACAACTAGTGCCTACTAAGACTTTTTTTATTTTGCTTTTTAAATACAGAAAGAGTGGCAGAAGTTTCAGGCTGCCACCTTGATGGCCTGCCATTGCTGATCAACAGGATACTATAAATTGCCAAGTATAGATCTATGCTGAGACAGAGAAACACCAGTCAGGGAGTTCTTATTCACAGACCTGCATACTGAAGAGACAGAGGTGTAAATGAAAGCACAATTTAGGCTAGAAAGCTTACTTGCAAATGCAGTTTTGGGAAAGATAAAGTAATAAAATGTTGTAGTTTCCGTTTTTCTCTATGCTTACAGATTGATCTGAAAAACCAGGACTTAATTGGGAGGAGGCTTTCAGTGAGCTTTGCGTAGGAGTATTTCTGTCCACTTTTCTCCTATTTCTTCTTGGGCCAAGTGAACAAGACAAACATGTATCGCAACAATCCTAGTCTATATTTTGTAAAACGTGTGAGCTCCCTTGCTGAAGTTTTCTCCTTGAAAATATTGCTGTTTCTGATTTCAACACAGCAATGAAAAACTTGATGTTTCTGGTGGTTTGTTAGAAATGTCCCACTAGTCTGAAGGTACTATGAAGGTGCAAGTCTAAATTCAGTCTTAATCTTTCTGGTTTCCTTTTTTTTCCCCCCTCCTGGTTCTAAGTGCATTTTAAAATGCTTTAAATGGATGCTACAACTTGGTTAATGTGTAAGTCACTTGTACATGAAGAGGCAGCTTGCAAAGGTTGCTTCACTGTCTCCCAAGACATGTGGGTTGGTGCAGTACATGAAATGGTGCTGGAGGAAATCAGAAGACACAACCTGGACTAGTGGAAGGTGTCCCTGCCCATCACAGCGGGGGTCGGAACTAAAACATCTTAGCCGTCCCTTCCAAGTCATTCTCTGATTCTGTGAAATGGTCTGTGCCAGTGCAGTAAGGGCATTAAGTCTTAGGTAGCTGTTAATATGTGGCAGGCCAGTGAAGCCTGAACCCGCCTAGGACTAAGTTACAACAATATAACCATGTTTCTTGTTTGAAATTTCTTCCTGGCTAAAGAAGACTTTTAAAAACACTTAATATTGCAGTTATCTCAGATCAAGATAAAAGTCATCTTGTTCTAAGCCAAGACTGTCATCTCTAAAATACATTAAACTGCTGCTGAGGAACACTCTGTATCTTGAAGGAGTTTGCCAAGTACCTCGCAGCTGCTTGCTCACTCTCCTCCCACTCCTCCCAGTGGGAAGGAGATTCAGAAACAAAAGGCAAACATTGTGGGTTGAGATAAAAAACAGTTTAATAATTGAAACAAACTAAATAATAATAATAATAATAATAATAATAATAATAGAGAGTAACAGAACCCAAGAGAAACAAGTGATGCACAGTACAATTGCTCACCACATGCTGCCCGATACCCAGCCTGTCCCAGAACATGTTTGGCCCCCTTACAGGTAACTCACCCAGGTTATTTACTGGACGTGACATTCTGTGGTATGGAATATCCCTTTGTCCAGTTTAGGTCACCTGTCCTGGCCATGGTCTCTCCTAGCTTTTGTGCACCTCCTCACTGGCAGAGTATGAGACACTGAAAAGTTCTCAACTTAGGGCAAACACTACTTTAGCAACAACAAAAAAATCTATCACAGGAGTCATGGTTTTGCTCATCATTGCAAGTGTAATTGGACCTTGAATGCCTGACTCCCACCTCTGAGGCAGGCATTCTAACACTTAGTTTAGCACTAAGCATTAATGTTGTAGCAGTCAGAGATCCAGTACCCAGGTCGTCTCTCCGTATTAAATTCAGGAATCTAAAAGTGCAGATAATTTTGGAACTAATGCAGTCAAAAACATCTGTAATCCTTACTGCATTACCAAACAAACAAAATGGTAGTGTAACATTGAAGACCAGATAAGCTGGTCCTCATTTTTATCAGAAAAGTTCCTGCAGCATGTAAATGTGGCTGTCCTTGTAGTGCCAAGCAGTCAAGTGGTTAAAGTAAATCAGGCCTCCTCATTGTTCCCTGTTGTCATTGTCTGTATTGACACACTTGTAGCATGTGCTGAAATAGATAAGGATAAATTTTTCCTTGCTGTTTCCTGATAGATAATCTATAGGTTCAATAAACCCTGAGGTACAGAGTCTCAGGTTCAAGTGGCTCCTCTGTTACACAGCAAGTTGAACTACTTTGCCCTTAATTGCTAGGTAATTATCTGTTCTGTAGAGTTCTGAGGAAATTTCTTAAATCCTCAAACCAAACACCTTCTATAGGACCTAGTTAAGCATTTCTTGCCCCAGCAGTGGCACGGTGATTCCACGCACCGTTTGTGTTTCTCAGTCTAGATCACTTTATTGCACCACAGGATAGCTCGGCCTTGGCATGAATGCTGTCTGTGCTGCTTGCCCGCATTGGGCTTTTGCTCCTGCCCAGCACGGTTTGGTCTGTTTTTCTGTTTGCTGTGAGGACAGTTAAAAGGGCTGGGAAGAGGTCATACATCTCCCTTCTTCTGTCCTTCGTCTACCCCAGACAACTACGGCCTACTCCTTAACCTTCCTAAGGAAACCAGCTCCAGCCCGGGGAGCAAGGCAGGGCCAGGCACAGATGCCGCGCAGGGGCCCGGAGAGGCGCGGAGGGCCGGAGGACGCTGTGCTGGGCTCCCCCGGGCCCGCTGCTCTTCCGCCTGTGCGGCGAGCGCCGCTGGGAGCAGCCCCGTGCCGCGGGGGACGCGCGCCGGCACCGCTTCCCGCCGCGCGGACTACAACTCCCAGCGCTCCGCGGCGCGGCCCGGCGGCAGCCGAGGAGGCGAGAGCGGCTGCCCCGGGAGCCGAGCTCTCCTTCGGGCCGCAGCATGAACGGCAGCGTGGCGGGCGGCGGCTACGCCGAGGAGATCATCAGCCTCACCCGCAGACCCTCAGGTAGGGCGGGAGCGGCCTCTCCGCGGCCCCTCTCGGGCCGGGGCAGCCGTGTCGAGGCCTGCGCAGCCCCTGGGGAGGCCGGAGCGGAAGCGCGGGGTGGCGGCGGCCGGCGGGGCGGCCGTGCTGGGCACCGGGGCGGCGGAGGGAGGGTCCCGGCGGCGAGGAGAGAAGCGCAGGGCCCAGAGGCCTCCGCTGCCGCGGCGTGCCCCTGGAAATAGCCGTGGCGGATACGCTGCTGCGGGAAAAGCTCGTGCCCTGCGTGAGGGAGAGCTGGCTGGGTCAGGGTTGGTCCTCTGCCGGAGCTCCGGTGGAGGCTGGTGTCCATGCGGACAGCTCGCCTCTGGTTTCGCCTCTGGTTTTCCCGGGAAGCTGCCGTCTCCGGTGGAGCTCCTGTTGCTTCCAAGCGAGACGGCAGCCGCTGAGCGCCCAGCCACGCTGGATACCCCGAGTCAGAGGCCGTTTGAAAATCATATGCCCAGGTGGCTATGCCTTGTGCTGTCAATTTGGCGTTCATTGTGCAGAGTACCTTGAGAGGCTTTGGGTGGTGAGAGAGAGGAGCATTGGCTGGAAGGAAGAAGGAATAGGGCAGCTCGTGGGACATTTTTTTTTGCTTTGCTTTTCATGTCACAACAGCAGGTGCACTCATGGAAAACTTATATTTTTACAGGATTTATGGTGCCATTCAGATCAGACTTTCAGAAGTTAGACAAGTTGGCACCAAACGTACAGCTCTGGAGCAAAATCCTGGCTATGGAGAATGGCAGGCTCCAGGGGGTCTTTTGGAGCTAGACTTGTACTTTGGTGTGTGAGGCTTTCTCTTTAATTAACGAGCATGAACAAAAACGTGGCAGCCCTTCTGTTCTGCACAACTGCTGGGTGCGACTGCTGGCCGGCCTTGGCTCCGTGGGCTCCCCAGAGACCTCCAGCACCCACGTTGTTGGCGTGTGTGTTTTCTTTCTCTGGGGTGGAGGTGAGTCCCGTGAGGGGCTGGAGTTGGTCCTGACCCTCATGCTGGTGGTCAGAACCGAGAGAGTGTGAGCCCAGGGAGCAGCCCTTTGCCTCCCCTGTTCCGCAGGTTGGCCTCTGGTCTGAAAGCTGTGTAGCCCTACCTGCATAGCCATGAGCTTAAGCTAATGAAGCTGTGCTTGCCAGTGAAAACTGTGCCAGATGAAGCCAGTTCTGATGGGAAGGCTGTTTCCATACATCTGGGGACCTAAAATTTTAAGGAAGGTGTAAGGGAATGCTAAAGGGCAGAGTTGAGAATCGTCTTGAATGTGACCACTGTGATTTCAGGCTCGATTACCATAAACAGCATTTGTCCAGTCACTGAGATGGGCTGTGCATCTTTAGAGTTAGGTTTCTAACTATGTTACTTGATTTGAAGGTCCTACAGCCCCTTATGGCCTTGATGCACTTGCCATGTCAATTATTATTCATTTCTGTGGAAGGAACAAAACACTGTTATCTATGAAGTAAAATTGGATACTGTAATCTTGAACTGGAGTTTTGATTGCAACTTCTAAAATAGGTCTAATGCTAAACATCTCTGGTAAAAGTTTGCATTGGTTGTGAATGTATTTCCAGTGGCAGGACAGTGTATATTTGTCTCTTTTTCAAATTTTCTTGTATTCAGTCTCTCGTTTCCTAATCCTGCCATTCATGATTTTTTTTAAGGTGTTTTTGAGGGACTTTTTTAGTTCAGAGAGGGTAAGTGAGGCATAGGGAGGTCTGCAGCCTCAGGGAGGGTCAGAAGTTTAGCCCAGAGCCTGCTTTTAAAGCTCTGCCATTCTGCTTCTGGTCCCTTGTAGAGAAGAGATTTAGTGCTATGTGCTCTCTCGCCTTGCTCCTTTTCTTCCAGCTGTGCTGTGTCTCTTTCTGTGGCTGCATGGACTGGAAAGGAGAGAATAGCAAAGAGCTGGAGGATTGATAGGGAAGATATTTTTAGGCAGAGTGGAAGTCTGAGTGCTGGAAAGGAAAGACACAGTGAAAAAGCCTTGTGAATAGTTAACTTGGTCTAGCACGAACTGCTGCCTCTTTGTCACGAAGATCTGCCTCTGCTGATGAAAGCTGTGACTCTTGATTATTTTTCCAGTCGTGGGTAAAAAGTTGCGAAGTATGTATTTTTTTTCATATATATATACCTATTTGAGGGGTTTTATATATGAGAGAGAGAATCTGAATTCTGAGACCCTGATTCCTTCTTTCTGGCTTTTTAATAAGTGTTGATTAAACCTTACACTTTTTATAGTATTGATTTCCCCCTTTCCTAAGTTACTGGCTTTATGGCAAATAATTTTAAGGAGTGTGGATTTTTAATTTTTTTTCTTTTAATTTTTTATTGAAAGGTGCTTTACTGTGCACAGCTGGCCCTTCTTGGAATAGATATTATTCTAGTTGAAATGCCAGTATTTCTTCAATTTTCTCTCACTTTCATTTTTTTTCCTCACTTGTCTGAAGCTGCCAGGAAGGGAAGGAAAAAAAAGGTGTGGCAAAATTGCTGCTAATATTTCTTTACTTGCCAGCTGTAGATGCACACTTAAAATACCATGACTCATTTTGTAAATGCTTTGATCTCCTGTGACTAATTTAAAGTGCTGCTTCCCAGCAGGCACAAGATGGTTTTACTTTCATTTGAAACTCTCCTTCTCAAGGTTTCCAGTCCCAGCTTTGAGAGAAGATAAGAAAGAAAGCGAAAACAAATAAATCAGCCTGGCTGAACGTGGGCAGAACTTGCCCTCAGCTGTTCTTGACAATAGCTTTTGGATGACTGGTTTATGTCAGAAAAAAAAAAAAGTTGGATGTTTTTCCATTTACTTTGATTGTGTATTTGATTTTTTTCTTTTTCTTTGGCCTTTCTTTCTTTTTTCATTGCAAGCCTCTTAGGGAATCTTTCCTGTCCCTTGTCATGCATTTTTATTTGGAGAGAAACTTAGCTGCATGTACAATGGGGAATGTGCCCTTGTAATCTTTGGGTTTCCAGACTTTAAATTCAATTTGTTCTTCTGAGTTTCGATGAAGCAAGAAGTCTTAACTTTAATCCGGAAGCTGGATCCAGCTAGATATCTGTAACTGAGGCTTCCTGTAAAGAATAATACAAAATGGCAAAAATGTGGACATCAGTGCTGTTAAATGTATGTGTATTCCATTTTGTTCTGCATTAAATCTGTGAACTTTGTCTTTATTTCCTATCACGTTTGAATTCATGAAACAGAACAAAGTGATTGTGTACAATTTGAAGTAGCTTCATGTAACCTAATCTTATTCTTGGAGGCAAAGCACACCAGTTCCAGCTCCTGAGATGTGGAAGGGGAGCCTTCTGAGCTCCAGGTGCCCTCAAGCTGGTAGCACAGTTCTGCTTGCCTGTTTCCTTGTCTGTAGACAGGGTCTAATGCTCCTCGCCTCTCCTTACCCTGTGTCTCAGCTCACAAAATGCTTGTCAGAGGTGATTTCTTGCAGCTCAAAGGTAGTGATTTACTATAACCTCATGCAAAATGCAGAATACTTTCGTTTTCTTTCATGCTGTGCTGAAGAAGTGTATTCCTGCGGATGGCTGAATCAGAGTCTCAGAAATGAGGGCATGCCCCTCAGTATTCCCCAGCACCCGCCTGAAAACAGCTCACAGATGTTTGGTGTAATGAAGTGTCTGGGGTCCTCAGGCATTTAGTGTCTCTCCTCTGCTTTCGAGACCAGTTTCATGACAATAACTTTTCTAGACAGTGGAAAGGTGGTTGGAAAGGATGAAGCAGATTTGTGTGCTGTGAGTTTTTGTATGATGGAGAAAGCAAGACAATGTGGGAGGGTGCAGTCCCCAACAAGCAAGACAGCAAGAATGTTTGAAGCGTTGAGCTTTTTCTCATCAGCTTTCTCTTTGGCTTACCTTAGGGTTGGGCTTCAACATTGTTGGTGGGACAGATCAGCAGTACATTGCCAATGACAGCAGCATCTATGTCAGCTGGATCAAAAAGGATGGCGCAGCTTACCTCGATGGCCGATTACAAGAAGGAGATAAAATTCTAGCGGTAAGCCCTTTCTTCTGTTGCCCCCTGTGTTCTTGATCAGTGATGTGATATGAGAGGCAGGTTTTCCATCACAGTGTACAGAGAGGAAGGATGTGGTGAATGAATTAGGTGATGCCGAGCAAACTCCATGGAGGAGTTGTCTGGGGGATCTAGGGAGAGCTTTGCGCACTAGGGAGATGAGTGCCTCTACTCATGGGCTTATCTCTTCTGCCTTCCTGCTTTGCCAGAGAAGTGCTCCCTGGGGCTGTGCTTGTGTTTCCTCTGTGACTTGCCTCCCTAACATTTTAGAATCCATTAGACCTTCTCTTGCTCACAATGGATTATTGTTTACACACATGTAAATAAAGGTTTTCCACCTCTTCAGTTTCCATTTTTTGACTGGTAATCCATAATTTCTGATCCTTTTGCACAGGGGGATTTTTAGACTATAAAACCTCTAGGCCATAAAATTCTTCTCTCCATTTCAGCTCCTCAAGAATAACATAGGCTGATTCTCCTTTTAGAAAATTGTTTTCAAGTGTCTGGTGTTCACACCCACTGATTCTTCAGATAGCTGGCAATCATGGAAGAAACAAGCTTTACAAAGTGATGGGTGAAGAAGTAGCCTCTCCTAGGATGATACACAACCTTTTTATACTGCCTAATTTTATTTTACACTTGCCGTTGTGACACATGTAATCTTTTTAGCCTCTATAGACTACCTTGCACTAATTGGAGCCTATTATTGATCCAGAAAGTGATATTAAGTTAAACAGAGAATATTATTCTCTTTTTCCTTGACAGTTTAGTATTTCCATTCTTGTATTTGGGGTTTCTAAATATGAAGAGAAGGGAGGCACTGGATGTAATCTTAAGGGATACAGTTAGGGGTAATGGGGATGAAATAGAAAATGAGGATGAATATAATCACTGAGTGAATGAAATCAAGTAGGTTATAAAACCTTGTGCCATGATATGTTATTTTAAATTAAGAAAAAATCCTAACACTTGCAAGTGGATGCCAATAACTATGTAAGTAATTTTTTTTGGTTGGTTTTGTTACATCAGTATGCTTATAAATATGTGTTTACAACACTTTCCCAAACAGAGAGGTTTCAAAGGTACACCAGTAGAGGAAACAAGGGAGAAGACTCAAAATAATAATTTTGATGTAGCTGCGCTTTCATTTTCATTAGCTGCCAGAATCACACCTTTGATTTGTTTCCAGTAAAGCAACACCATCACAAGCTGCTATTGACACAACTGAGGTCTTATATTCTTACTTTGCTTCTAGGTAGTTTTTTTCAGTACCTCTGTGTTTTTGCTTGGAGTTTCTCACATTCTATCTCAACATATAAAAATACATCTGCAATATGAATGAATGAATTAATTAGAATCTTTCTGATTATAGTATCATGCCCCAAAGGCAGAATTTTGTGAAAGATGAAGATTTTTATGTCTTATCCTTCCTATGTTAGCCTGCATCATTAAAAATTTGCTTTTTTTACCTTAAGCATCTGGTTCTCCTTTTCCTTTTTTGCTAGATCAATGGCAAAGACTTGAAGGATTTGCGGCACAAGGATGCTGTGGAACTGTTCAGGAATGCAGGCTATTACGTGTCTCTGAAAATTCAGCGCAGGGTATGTTTTATCTGTTTCTTAGGGTTATTTCTGGCTCAGTTTAGACTGGTTTCTGTGATTGGTGGCTATTTCATGAAGAAGAAGAGTACTGTGTCCAGGTGCTTAGTGTGATATGTGGATATAAAAATTTTGTTTGACCTATGACCTTCTCTCATTGCTTCGGCTCTAATTGTCTTTATATTACTTTGTAACCAGTGTAACCTTTGTATCAGTGAAAAGGTGAGTTTGGAGAAGTCCCCAGGTTGTTGTTTTGCTGGATTATGTTGTGTTTGCTCACTGATCTCCGTTCTCAGAGGTAAAGGTTTATGTGTGAAGACAGAATCTCAAGTTGCCCAATTTTATTTCAGTGGCCAAAATCTTACTGGAGACAGAACTCCTTTTGTTTCAGAGGCCATCACTTATGTTAGTGTTGAAATGTGTGTGCAGCCCAATGCTGCAAGACAGACATTGAGGTGCTGGAACGTGTCCAGAGAAGGGTAATCAAGCCAGTGAAGGAAGTCTGATGAGGAGCAGCTGAGGGAGCTGGAGGTGTTTAGCCTGGAGAAATGGAGGCTCAGGGAAGACCTTATCACTCTCCATAGCCAGGTGGGGATTGGCCTCTTCTCCCAGGCAACAAATGACAGAACAAGTGGAGACATCCTCAAGGTGCACCAGGGGAAGTTTAGATAGGGTATTAGGAATTTCTTCACTGAAAAGGTTGTCAAGCACTGCAACAGGCTGCTGAGGGAAGTGGTTGAGTCACATCCCTGAAGGCATTTAAGAAAAGTGCAGATGTGGTGCTTAGTTTAATGGTAAACTTGGCAGTGCTGGGTTAATGGTTGGATTTGGTAATCTGAGAGGTCTTTCCAGCATAAATGATTTTACAGTAATAGGAAATATGGACTGCTATAGTTTAAATATACTGGCACCATTTTAGGTATAAAAGGAGATGAACCCTTAATCTCCAGCTAGCATGGAAGTTGACAAAAGAAATACCCAAAGCATACTCATGGGGAGAGGTGGGTTGAGATTCTTTTTCTACTCCCTTAACAAAGGAGTAAGCCTTCTGGACCAGTGTATAAGGCAGGTAAGAAAACCAGAGGGAATTACTGATGTCTTTTTCCTGGCAATGAGAGTGGGAAATGGTGCGGTGGAAAGTGCATCAAGGAGTGACTGGGTATGTGTGTGTCATTTCTTCTGCCGTGTGTCCTGCGCCACGTGAGTCCTAGTTTAGAAAGTGGCAGAGAAACATGAAGGTGCCTGGTAGTGACTAGGTGCTCTGCAGTCAAGTTCAGTCCATCCAAAGCTGTTTTAACCCTCCCATGTGTGGAGTCTGCAGGTACCTGGGGAAGCTATTTTGAACATTCTTACAGAACCACCTGGTCCAGACACAGAGCTGGGGGCTCTCTTGTTATGGGTTCTGACATAAATAATTTTTTTTCCTTGTAGTTGCAGCCACAGAATGGCCCTGTGGGTCATCGAGGAGATGGAGAATCAGGTGGGCTTCCTCTAGCAGCCATTCTTGTGCCAGGCCTGGCGCTTGCTGCGACAGCAGTCTGGATCTTGCTGAGGTATCGACAGCGGATGTGAAGAGTTCACCTCTGGGATATCACTGCGTATTTTACACAGCTATGATGTAATTTAAAGATAGAGATTCAACGATCTTGTCGCAGACTGATGCCAAAAAGGATCATTGCCTATCATCAAAGCTGCTGCTGATGTTCGTGTATATTGATTTTGTTGCAGGGTTGATAGAAGCAGGGAGAAAAAAGGGAAGGGAGAGGACTGTGTTTATGTAAAGAGTGGGATAGCTGTATTTTTTGACAAATCTGAGGAGGTTTTGCCATCCTCCTCTATTTTGCACCATGAACTTTCAAACACACTCATCTATTCCACATTTTAAGATCTAACTTTTGGTTAAAGGGAGTGGGAGTTGGGGTGATTTTAAATCAAAAACATTTACTAGAGGATTTGCCTTGTTTCCACAGAATTTTTCCTTGAATCTAATGAATTCTGTCTGAACCATGAATAAAGAGAAGCAATGCAAAGGGTACAATATTTTTCCCACTGAAGTTTTGTTGGTTGTTGCTAAATAAATGCCTTAAGTGTGTAAAATCCAATCTGTGGTTTTACAGGTAAAGTCTTCAGTGTAGCTGCTGATGTAACAGCAATATGCGGTATTGGTCAGGTATTTTGCCAGTTGTGGAAAGATAGAAGATAGCCTGCTGCTAGAAGAAGATTTTGATTGTCAAAATGATTGCTCATTTTTGGGTCAGGGTTGCAGGAGAAAGCGTTCTACAAAATGCTAGCATACTGGAGAGAGATAAGCAGACAACTGAATCACAAGGATAATTGGTGGCAAGAGATTGGGGCATGCTGAAGCTGCAGAAGAATCTTTAGTAGTGAAGCAGTAGTTCCTTCATTCATGAAGTGGGTTGAAGTCTGCATCTCTCAGTTAGAGGTCTGTTTTGGGGGTTATTTTTTGCACAGGGAATACTTCAGATAAGGTTTTCTGTAGCAGGTAACTTGCTCTCTGCAGTCAGGAGACTCTTACAATGATTGAAAGGGAAAAGCTGAGAGCAGGTTGGGATTGTCTTGGCTTTTGCTTGTTTGTGAAGAGTTATGTGATGTTCAGGAGATAGACTGTCAGCTTTAAGCCAGGGTAAAGCTTAGCAAGTGAAAACAGAGGGAAGAGACCCTCCTCTGGAAAGCATGTGGTTGATTTTACCTGTAGGGGCTCATATCCTCACTGTGATTTGAATAGTTTTAAATGCCCCAGCTGATAGAAGCTCTGTGGGGTAAGACCTGTTTCTCTTGTCTCCAAGAAATCAATGTGTTTTGTTGTTTTTGTAAAAGAAAAGCAAAATGCATGGTCTTGTCTGTATGATGCCAAAAAAGAGATCACATATGCAATATATGTTTTCAAAGAAAAATCAGTGTCTTGGTGCTTTACTTACCTCTATTCTCTATTATTCTCATAGGATATTGCTAATGTATTTGAAATTGTTGTGTTTGCTCAGGGCTGTGTTCCTGCTGTCTGCTGGAGATAGAACTGGTATGCTGTTGAACATGGAATTCCTAAATCACCATGGAGTTTCAGAGCACTTGGATCACGCGAAATCTTGCTTTGGCCTATAGACTGCTCTAGTGTAAGGGGAAGAGGAAACAGGAGGAATTTTGCTCCATGTTCTTAGGGGAGTTTGGGAACAATATTGACATTGACTGGCCTGAGCTAAGGCATGCAGTGACTTGCCTTGGCCTGCAAACCAGTTGTGCCTGAAAGCAGAAGGGCTGCTGAGTAGACAGATCTTGGCAGATACAGCATGAACCAGCTTGTCTGTGACCTGCTCTGAATAGCTCCTTGTGGTGTCCATGTGCAGCACATGTGTGTGTTGAGATGGATGATTAGAAATTGACGCTGTTGTATCACAGCCTTCAGAATAAAGGTGGAGACGGTAAGAAAATGGCCTGTCTTGTTAGCCTTTGCCCGAGTCAAGTTTCTGTGATGAGGATGAGTATATGGAACAGGCGAAGAGGATGAGAATTTGTGGGAGGTAGTGGTTAGTTTTAGTGATTTCCCATTGAAGTAAGAGAAAGCAAAACCTTTGGGATTTTTTGTTTGTTTAACCTTTCAGCTTTGGGACTTTGATACTGTTCAGACATGATTGCCATCTATATTGCAGGCAGTTTATTAGGGAGGGGGAGAGTTATATCCAATGCCCAGATAATGGATGTGGCTTATTAAAAAAGAAAAGCCCTTCTGGTGCATAGTGTTCACAGTTACTGAAATGCCACTCAGTAGCTTTTTCAGAAGTCTGGGTAGCAGTTTTTACTCAGGATTTAAACTATCCAGTCTAAAAGCGAGGAACACCTTTGTGTATCTGCTTGGTACCAAACAATCCCTTTTCCAATCCCCAGCCACTTCTTGTCCCGTTTATTGACAAAACCCAAGTGGAAAATACCTCAGCCCCAAACTTTCCTGTGAACTGTGGCTCACACTACTTTCTCTCAGCAGCTGGACTGTCTCACCTAACCTTTTCATGTTTTGCAAAGTGTTTTCCACCGTGTGGTTTCTGAAGCCTTGAGTTTCATCTTTGCACTAAATGCTGTATATACATTTTCTATCATTGTAGAAGAAGCAAGTTTTAAAAAATCTAGTGAGGAGAGCTTGTAAATATAAGTGATCAGAGAGAGTTTTACCTTTTGTTACAACTTAGATCTCTTTTTTTTTTAAAAAGGTAAGTTGAAATCCTGAAGACAAACAAAAAGCATCCTAACTGTAGTTTATGTTTGTTTTGTTTAAGAACTCATTTGCCATTAATACTGAGGGCAGCTGTAACTCTTAAATACCCATGTTTCTCTCCCATTCTCATCTATTCCCTCAAATGTATTGTGAACTTGGTGATCTGCTGAAGAATGGATTTTCAGGTCCATAGTTTAAAGACAAATCTGTCTAGTTTGACTTTCTGTATATTGTAGGCATTTGTGGCTCAGTCTTCAGAATTGTATGTGCTAATAATACATATTTTACTAGGGCATAACAGTGAGAAAGAGCAGCCAAACTTGATCTGAAGATTGGTAGATGCACTACTTCTGGCACTTTTTAATTAACACAAACTCGAAAGGAGTGTGTGGGAGGGAGAGGTGTCTTGCTTTCAGTTTGCCTTTAGGTTCCAACAACTGGTTTGTTAGGTTATTCAGTGCTAGATTAAAGAGGCCTCTAATAACTGATAGTCCCTCCCTTTGAGGGGATTTATGTGTTGTAATTGCCTTACCTCTTACATTATTTTTAAGAAATGAAGCCAACTGAGCACTTTCAGATTTTCTGTGTAGGGTACTTTCTCTCTTTTAGTAGTTTCTGTGGCTCTGTGTGCCCTTTCCATTTTATATATTGCTTTGTAAAATCCAGACACCCCAACCACATGAGAGTCCCACTATTGACCGTGCCAATGCCCCATACTAGGAGTTTTTAATACCATCTTTATCTGCAAACTTTTT
The DNA here is from genome assembly GCA_013398955.1 of Callaeas wilsoni. Lineage (NCBI taxonomy): Eukaryota > Metazoa > Chordata > Aves > Passeriformes > Callaeidae > Callaeas > Callaeas wilsoni. The sequence goes on from VWPU01000964.1 coordinate 17,628, forward strand.
TTTTTTTTTAAGATACAGGTAAGTACAAAGCACATTTAAGCCAACTCCCAAGAGCTTGCTTTTCTTAACTAGCTTTTACAAGTCTCTTAGGAGTAGCATACAGCTTTGCCCTTCTTCATGTGCTGTCTCAAGTGCCCTAAGGAATCTGTAAAAAACCATGATTGCCCCATGAGGGGTCACTTCTCTTAGTTTGTAGGTCAGAAGGGTGATTCCATTTGGTCATAGCGTGAGACTAGAAACAAGTGTTAAGTGCCTGTATATTCCAACTTCTAAATCCTTGTCCATACCCAATGTGACCTGCCTGGTGTGGGGGAAGGTGTCTGACTTGGCATTTTGTTGAATGACGGCACCTCCTGTTTGCATTGGCTGTGCATTGACCAGCCGAGATTACTGTCTCTCTGCCTTGTCTGCTGTATTACTTACCAGTCCATCTGTAGCAGTACTGGTTTTACCTTTTGTTAGATCATCAACAAAAATAGTGAATGGAGTTTGGTACAGAGGCAACTTCCCCCCATGGTTATAAGTTTTCAGTAGCTGTTGGCATCTCCAGATTATTGGATTCTTTGTCTGTTTAACGGATGCATTTTGATACCGTATGGCACTGATTTTTAAAAATACATGTATCAGCATGTTGCATAGTACTAAGTAGATTATATCTGAGTAGTAAGTAAACTTCATCTGTTCTCTTGCTGGCAGAAGCTGATACAAGGGCAAGGATTAGGTCAGGGGAGCTTTATGAGCCATTTTTCCCATCCTCTTTCCTAATTTATTTATGTGGCCTTTACTTACGCAAGTTATTTTTCTCTACTCATGTTGAAGGAAAGAAGAGGTAACTTACTAATGGGACAGTGTCCCACAGGCTGGGGGCCCAAAGGAAGGCTTACACAAAGAATTCTGAAGGAGGGCCTTAGCTATACCCTTGTCCTTAGGGTTTGCCTCATGACATTTGAGGCAGACTTGTGCTACATCCATGCTGCCATGCGTGGTACGTGTAATCTCTGGAGCTCTGCTCTGTCTCCACCTGTGCAGCGGAAGGGGACTCCAGGCCTTTCAAAGCTTCCTTCAAGACAGGGCCACATATGATGAGAACATACACAGGTGTTAATGAAGAGCAGGGTTGAGCAGACTCAAAACAGCATTCCTTGTCATATTTGACAGCTTTTGTCCTTGCTGCTGCAGCTGTAACTGATCACGGGCAAACTTCTCTGTAGAGTGACTGTATATTTCTTACCTGGCTGCCCAAACCAACTTTCCTCCACTGAAACTCTTAGTAAGGAAGAGTAACTGTGATGTTTACGCAGGGTTATTATTCAAAGCAGTGTGTGAATGATTTGAGATTGTTCACCAAGCTGGTATGCTCGTGTTCGTGTCCAGGTCTTCCAGCCATGTTTCCATTTGGTAAAGTTCTCTTTCATCTCTCTTCACCACCTCTCAGCAGCCTAGCATTTGTGCCTGGCTTGCATTTTTTTGCCATGACACAAAAGCAATTGTTATAGAAAAATTGCTGCTTTTGCTCTGTGTCAGCAAGTACTGATACTTGTTAATTCAGCTGGGTTCCCTTAGTTGCTTTGAGCTAGCTATTGGATTTGGTGTCACTTATTAATTTTCTCTTCCATTTGGAACATGAATGTTGGCACTTAATTCTGTGCCTGCCCTTGTTCTGTCTGATTTGTCAAGTGTTGGAGAACAGATCACCAGAATGCGAAGCATGAGCGTGTGTGTGAGGTAGGGGAGGCTCTACAGTTGGAGCAGTAAGAGGTTCTGGTCAACACTGAAGTGAGCCCAAAGAAGCCCTAAGAGCTTTGCTCCTTGGATATGGATGCTAAAAGGAAGTAAGTACCTTGCTAAGTATCAATATCTTAAGCAGGGTAGTTTGGTTTCTACAGCAGTAACAGCTGGATTCCAGTTTTGGGAATGCTTCTGAAGACCTATGTTGATGTCATGAGAACACAGCTTCAGATGTGCCCTTTTTTGTCTCTATCACTTGTCTGTCTTACCGTTCCAAGTTCCTGATCATGGTGGTGCTGGGAAAATGATGTTTGCAGTTGTTAGAGCTTGGCAGTTGACATTAGACCTTTATCCTGTATACTGCTATGGGTTGGATGTGCAGGATAGACAGCTCTCAGAGCTGACCAGCCTGCTGACTGTATCCACCACCTGGGGAAGTGCAGCAGAAGTGCAGTTTATGCTAAGCACGTCATTCTTCTGCTGGGACAGACTATTTCCAGGGAAAGAAGGGAGAAAGAAAGTTCAGCAAAGGCAAGCAGAGTTTTGGAAAGAAAGCTGTTCTTGTGCTTGAGAGCAGGGTTGTCTGTAGATCTGTGGCTAACATCTCTGGGAAAAGCTTTTTGGGGAAATTGAAAGTGGATGGAAAAAAAGGGCTGAAGAAAACATGTTTGTCCTTGTTCATAGTGAGTGTGTGAGGAAAGTGTGCTCCTAAAGAAAAGAAAATGAAATCTAAAGGAAATGACAGCTGAACCTGGTTCAGTATGACTGCTAGGCCTGGGAGGGGGAAGTTAGGGAACACAGCTGGGGCTGGCTGATTTGGACTCAATGTTTTCTGGGAATGGAGAAGTAGCAGTGTAAGGCATAAACTGCTGTTTTTTCACCTTTGACATGGCTGCCTACTTCAGCTACCCTAACCAGTAATAAGTGCTTGATGAACCACAGAGCTACTCTGGATGTTAATAGCACAAATAGATTAGAACCTGTTCCCTGAATCACTTGAAATTTATAGTTCACAGTTTTCAAGGCAGATTGCTAGTATTAATTCAAAGACATCAAGCTGTTAAATGGGAAATACTCTCAAGTTAGATGATTCTGTGGTTATTAACATTCATTCATGCAGGAAAAGGCCTGGATCCTTAAGGATGTTTTTTAAATTTAGAAAATATGAGATACTTGCGATCTGGTGTTGTTAGGATAGAGATACCCAGGGGAACTAGAGACTGTGTGAAAGAATTACTTGCTTAGTGAGACATTTGCTGTCATACTTAAGTACATAACCTGTATGGGAGTCCAGATGCAACACATGAAATAGTGGGTTCACAGTTACCCCAAATGGTCTTTTGCTCCTCATTGCTCCTCAGCATGTTTTAGTAAACTTACAAATCACTGAAATAATAAAAAATAAGAAAAGGGATAAAATAATTGTAATATTTAAGACTTCTTTCACTTCCTTCTTTTTAAATATAGCAAGTCAATACAAAGTTTGGGAATATGGTTCAGAAATTTAATTATTAAAGGTGAGTAGTAATCCATGATTATATGGATGTTTTTGTTCTTTCATTGTGTAAATAATACATTTCAAAAGAGGCTCTAGTGAATGTTGAGAAAACTTAATGCAGTTCTGCTTATGGTCCTTCACAGACTGTTGTCAGCTGATGCACGAAAAGGCGTGCTGGTCACACATTCTGACAGCAAAGATAATGCCTTGGGCTGTAAAGTGCTCTTAGACATGGGAAGTATGCACGTATTCTTGGCTTTGCCACGTTGGGGTTGCATGGGAAGGGAGCAGAAATCGGGTATGAAGTAAAGCCAAAAAAGGCACAGAAGCAAGGAGTGGAACACACTGCAGAAACCAAACTCCTTGGCCCCTTCATCCCAATCCCTGCACTTGTGTGGGCCTTCCAGTTTCCAGCTGAGCTGTCACATGCCACATGGCTGAATTATGGCAGGAGTGCCACAAAAAGCCAGTTTGTCTGCCAAGCCAGCACTCGAAGATCACAATTCTGCAAGGAAATGTCAGTCTGGAATCCTTTTTTCTTAAATTGATTGAATTTTTTCCCTAGCAGTGGTCCCATTTTTGCCAGTTAACTGTAAAGCACTGGGGGAGCACTGTGTAGGTCAAGGAATCTGATCCAGATGTTAATTTTCTTCTAATATTAATTACAGGAGAGTGTTTGAATCTGTACTGAAATTACACAACACAGTATTTTATGGGCTCCACTGCATTTTGCTCAGAGGTTGGAAAAGGATGTTAGATGTTCTTGTATTGACATTTAGACATGCTGGGATGAGAGGGAGAAAGCCTTCTTCGTTCTGTATTCAAATTCTCCCTGCTTGTCAAGCTTCTATTAATCTTTCCTTGAACTGCTGGTATGTCTCATTTTCGCTACTGAGTTTGTTCATAGTGCATAAATACTTCTAAAAATCCTAAACAGGGGATGTAAGAGCACTGATCAGCTGAATATCTGGTTCTGAAGCTGTGGTATGAAGCTGGAAAATACACCAAACACAACCCAGCGCACAGACTTCTGTGGCTGTGGTTATAAAACAAGAAAACTTAGTCAAAATGCTGCTTCAGACAAAGCACTTTGCTACTGCTGTCGCTCAGCGCTGTTTGAGATGCTGGTGTCAGAACATACGCGCTGTTGTTCAAGGTGAACAGTGCAGTATGGAGATACAGGCTGGTGGGAAAGGCCCTAATTATGGAAGATGGGCTGGAGAGGGAGAAAGGTTTGGATAACCCTGAGGATTCAACAGTTGCTGCTAAAGGACAAGGTTTGTGCTTCTGTTGATGTCTTGGAAGCATCTGTGCTGATTCTTTGCAAAGCCAGTCCTACTTGCCCAAAATGCAGGCTTTTTTTTTTTTTGCATAAGGCCTTGATTTTGAAGCAGTTAAAGGGATTTGTTCTCAAAGACTTCAACTGACTGAAATAGATTCTAACAGTCATGACATTTAACATTTTAGAGGTGAGATTGTAGGCTGCCCTTTAACAGGGACAACCATTTCTCATGCAGTGCTAAACAACAGAAGATACAGAGGTTCAACATCTAGCATTGGGAAAAAAACCCCAGTGCTAAGCCAGTGTTCCCACCATGATTCCCCTGGCAGTGGGGAGAGGTGGGAGGAGAAGGAGGATGGCAGATAGTTGTCAAATGGCTGTTACTTGTCAAATGTTGATATATTTTAACAGCACCAAAATGGAAGCTGTGGGACAGGGATGAGTTAGCAGGAGGGAAATCCAAGTGTGCCACAAAGCTATCCTCCTGAGATTTTGATTCAGAGAGAAATTCAAATTGCTTGACATGCCTTTTAAAGGTATTCTGTACATCTCCCATATGGATTAACTCTTAAGGTGCTCAAAGTAGAATGCTTGCTTTGTGAAACCAGCAGTGATGGCATATTTCTGTCATTTAACAATTGCCCAGGTAAATCCTTTGCAATGCATAGTTGCTTTAGTGCCCATACTTTTCATGAGGGCACCTGATATACTTAATCTATCTGAACATAGCTTGAAGTGTGTAGCAAAGTATGGATGAAAAGAATGCAATAATACTGTGTAAACACAGAAATGACCCATCTGTACAATCAGTGCCTGTTGAAGATACAATCACTGAGCATTAGTGATTCGTTAGCAATTCTCGACCCATTGGTTTCCAAGGTGGCAATATCAAATTAGTGCAATGTTCTTGTTATCTAAATACACATTGGTGATTGTTGTTTTATAGGGAAGGGTCAGACAAATGTTCCTGCAAGTTGGGAAGCACGAATGCTAAGAAGAATGTGAAGCAAAGAACATGAGAGATTAGCGCAAATGACACATTGTGCAGATGGTGAAAGGGATGAGTCAGACTTGCATGTGCTAATAGCTGTTGTTGATGAAGGAACTCTTTCTCAAACAGTTGTTAGTATGGTTTAAGTTTATCATTTGGGGGCCTGTGTGTTTATCCCCAGGCTTTAATAACAAAAACTGTTCAAGAGCTGACAGTCATAGCCACTTGTTCACAGCTGCTTGCACACATGGCTGCATGAAGATCTTCTCCAGCAAGATGATCTGTGCCAGAATCAGGAACTGGTTGTAATGTTTTCCCTTGGCTAAGAGGATACATGTCAATTATTGAAATAACCTTAAAAAGGCAGGAAGAGGGCAGAGAATAGAGAGCTTCAATATTTCACCAAGCACATCTTCAGCTTTACAAACCATAATAAGTGGCACACTAGAAGTATCTAGTTACACACAGCAGGAGTAAAATCTGCCCATCAGTGGAGTTATCTGTGGCAAAGAGAGGGGATGTTCTTCTTGCTTTTCAGTGCCTAAACTGCAGTTCCCCACTTTCAGAAGAAGCTGCATTGATTGTCCTTCTTTCAGGATGATATTAATGAACATTTGCATAGTAGGGACAGCTCCAAACAAGGGAACTGGATCCAAATGTCATACAAATTCAAATACACATTGCTGGACCAAGTGTTTGTTTGGAGTGGAGACAGTGCCATAGCTCTCTAAGCGATAGTTCACAGGCACCTACTATTTTCTATTAATCTGGTCTTATCCAAATCCCTGCTGTTTTTTGATTTGCAGAGCTTCTGTTGATGTCCTCTCTCTGAATGGAAGAAACCTTCACACAGATAGCTTTGCCTCTGGTCAGCTATTGCAAAAGGTGCCTTGGATGGTTATAGGAGCTCAGGGAAAGGCACAACTGCCCAGTGACAATGAAGATCTGCTCTCAAGTGAAAAGAGATTTGACTATCCTATAGCATCTGTGTCTGGCCACAAATCCTGCTCCAATAGCAGCTTTAGAATGTAAGAGTCATCAATATGAAATATATATTGAGGCGCTCTTTCACCCATTGGTGGCACATCCTATAAAAACATGCCATGAAGATCTAGACCTTTTGATGTCTTCTAGGCAAGAATGTGGTTTCATTAGACAAGACAAACTCTATCTTAGTACCTCTTTCATGAAACTCTGCTTTTCTGACTGTGGAGGAGTAAATTTTTATCTGGAATGAAAACAAAATTTGGCTACTAGCTTTTCTACCAGGGAAATGCTGCAGGAAGAAGTATACTTGGCTTCCCAAATGGTTCTTAATTACAACCCTTGCTATTAACAGTATAAAACTGCTTTGCATTCTCTGGAAATTAATGAGAAAGCCTTATCAAACCTCTTGGATATTTGAAAAATTTTTCAGCAGGGAGAGCTAGTGGTTGAACTAGATAGGTGATACTCTTTACTAGACTAGAGGCTTAGCAGAAGGGAAAATTAAGTCATTAACTAGAAAACCTACTAAGACATTTTTATATTTTATGCTAGTCAAGTAAAAGGTATAATTTCCCTGTATAAAATCTACATAATGGTATCACTTAGAATACTGTTATTATATTGCTAGTCTTCTCCTTCAGTTCACAAATTTTAACAGAATACATCCAAGTGTTAAAAGTTGATGGATCCTGCTGTTGACCTTCTGTCTTTGAGGAAAATTGTTCATTTATTCCCATTTTTCTGCCCTCAGTCATAGGTTAGAATCATCAAATTTTACTTCTTGCAACTCAAATAAAAACTATTCATTACTGCACCATGGGGAACTTTACTAGATGCCTCCAAAAAAATTAGGAGTTGTTCCATAGTTCTTTCCTGCTAAATGTTTTATTGATAAAATCAAAGATTTACAATAGAGAATGCTTTTTCTTTGTACCATAATCCTGCAGGGTGTCTTCAGGATTCTGCTTTCTAGGAGCCATTCAGCTGATTTATTAAAAGAGTGAGCAAGGTCTAACTTGCCCAGATTATTATCTGAACCTTTTGAAATAGGTAAAGCACGTTTGTTTTCCAGTTTTCTGGAAGAGTTGCTGCTCTTAATAAGGCTGCATGTTTTTCCTGTATATCTCGTCACTTAAAAGTTTAAAATCTAGGCCTCATCCTTTGCTGCATATGGTCCAAATCTCTTTGGGTTGTTAATACTAAAGAAAGTGATAATAGGAATCTTTGATGTTACCTTCTAATTTAAAGAAACTATTTAAGGTCCTTTTCTCATCTAGTAGAGCAGGTAATGTTTGTGCTTTTTCCTTGTCTCTTTCAAGGAGTTACCCAGATCTCACCCCAACACTCCCTCCCTGAATTGTTCTCCAAGCCGTATCTGCTTGTTCTTTCAGGTGTTTTGCTTTCTTCTCCTACTCTTCTGGCTCTTGTGGTGTTTCTCCTGACTTGTCTCACTCTCCTGCAGCTCTGTATGTGCAGCCCTCTACCAAAAGCAATGTAAGCCTCAGCCTCTTTTCTAGAGTGCCTGAGTGACCCCAGAAATGTCTTTGTTTTGGACAGTCATGTATGCTCATGTTTGGAGTGCAGACTGCTAAAGTCTTTCAGAGAGCACATTTAATAATTCCTAGCTTTTCTACTAGTTTCAATATATACTATGTTGATTATGATAGATTCTTACCTTTGTTATCAAACTTCAAGTCAGCTAAACTTCCACACGTGGCGATAGGCTTCAAGGTGCTGATGTGGCTGGTGATGTGTTATTGAATGCAAAGATTGTTCCAAAGAGAGAGCTTCAGTCTCTCCTTCTGCAGGTGAGCTCTGGGTAGAGATCCTTGTTGTTTCACTCCTCCATGAATTTCAGGTTTTCCTATTCCTTCACCACTCAAATTTACCAGAAATTAAAGTAAGATTCTTTCTGCTCACAGTTCTCCAGATCGCTTCCTGTGCCTTTTTGTAACAATACAGTGTTTTCTGTGCTCCTGTCCTCCAGAGCAGAAGCTGATCTTAAGAGATGGTATGATTTTTGGTTGAGATGCCAATGGAAAGCTGGACTAACTCTCTGGTCTTTTTGCTGGTACTTTGCAGGTCAGAAGAGTGCTAACCCAAAAGACTCCCTCTGGAAGGAATTTCTCTTTAAGGGACTCTTTCTGGGAAGGTGTCAATGCTCAGCTCATTGAGGAGTCACAGACTGGGTTGTGCCTCCCGCAAGCTCTGAAGCTGTATAGTGTTCAGAGCCAGTCCTTTACAGATGATAGCACTGAGAAAGACTCAGGAAGGAGTGATCTATTAATATTGCAGTGAAGCAAGTGGAAAATCTCCTAACAGGTAGTGCATTGTTTTCTGGGACAATATAATCAAGCTATAGTGACCCTGTAGTGTTGAGGGAGTAACACATGCATCCCTTAGAGGTAGTTATCTTATTTCTGTGGACAACCATGTAATTAGTGGTGTTCTAACAGCTGCTTTCCATTTCCAGGTTGTTCCACTCTTGTATCTTGTTCAGAATTGAAGATCACTTAAGCATATTGGCAGATAAGGTTCTTTTATCCACAAAATGCCCTTTCCTTTCCTTGGCTTTATCTTTCCCTCTTTCATGCATTAACTGTTATGGCAACAGGAAGGTTGGAGGCAAATGAGCAGCTGGCAGTCTTCCTAATGGGCAGAAACATAGGCTGGAATCCCTCCTGAATTCAACAGCACAGTGGTAGAACTGCAGTAGCATTGCTAACAGTGGCACAGAGTTCATTTTGAGCTCGCAGGGTAGCTGGATTTAATGAGGTGAGTTACAGCTCATGCTAAACCTTCTACCAAAGCTGAACAATGTGATACATGCAAATGCAGGAAACATAGTTTAAGGTTTTAAAATGGCTTTCCCTTTTTTTTTTTTTTTTTTTTTCAGAACAAAGTGGTAAAATATGGTTTGGGCTGCAAAACTAGGTCTGACCTAGTTGCTTACTTGTTGATTCTGAACTACTTCAAGAAGGAAAAAAGAGGGATGTTGTGGTTGCCTCTTGTAATCTGGCTTTAATGCAATGCCATTCTTTTAGCCTCGCAGGTTTTCCACAAATGAGAGAAAGTGTGTGTGTGTGGGGAAGTAGGTTTGACAACTATGGAATTAAATACTGGTGTTCCAGGGTTTGATTTCCAGTATACTTGTATCTAATCCCTTCTGCTGTTGGTGTCTTTTGTTGGACCCTTGCTCTGCCGACTGTTTTTCTGACATATTTCTATTATGTTTGAATCCATTCTTTTTTTGTCTGCTGAGAGTTTCCTTAGCTCAGACTGTTCCTAGTTATAGGATAAAAAAAGGTCATTTTACAATCGATTTGCCAATAAGTGACAATGTTTGGTAACTTACCTTTATTTGACGACACATTTAAATTATGCAGATTTACCAGGTCTAATGTAACAGGTTCATTCTGGATGTGATTGAAAGGCTGAATGTCCATATTTATCTGTGAATGGAGGTGAATACATATTTCCGATCTCAGTCTTACTGATTGAAGTGCCAATCCAAACTCCATTGCTTGGCATCATCTGCTTACTATCTTCAAATTAATCCAGAGTTGAAACACTCTTCATGCTTCAGGGCAGTTCAAATTTGAATTTCAAGGAGGAGGAAGATCCGGAGGTAGACAGGAGGAAAGCCAGTGGGGTTCCCTAATTACTAGGAGTGTTTTAATTAAGTGGAGTAGAGCTACACGAATTTGATAATCTGAGTTCCTCTTTAGACTATTTCTGTCTATTCAGAGATACCTGCACTGGTAGTGGTTCCTTCTCACAGCACCACAGGTGTGAGAGCCATTTTATCCTGTCATTTTTAATGGAAGTTAAACCAGGAGTGACAGTATTTGAAGGCTGTCACTTCTGGCTGACAACTACTTCATCTCCATTTTCATGCACTCAGCTTTATGTTTATAAGCATCCCCTGCAAAGGTACATCTTAAATATGCGGACTTCTGCATGCCAGTATAATATATGAACTACCTACAAAATCCGTTTGTTTGAGAGCTATTCAAAAGTCAAGGTTTAGACATGTAAGGTATGAGAATATGTGTCTGGGTCTGTGTTTGGTGGCAGACTTTGGATTTAGTCCTAAAATACCTTCCCGGTTGCAGCTATAAACACAACTGCTGTAAGCAGCAGTGGGTATGGCCAGCTCAGCATGTGTCAATGGAACAGCTCTTCTGCAGTCACTACTATTTTTGGTGCTGGGGCATCCCAGAATACTGCAGCTGCTGCCTCTTGCACTGAGATGCTAAAAGCCTTACTTTGGCCCCTGCTAGCTTCTACTCCTGGGATCTCTTATTCCTCCCCTATGATGGAATGGCCATCCAATGCCGATGACACCTGGGGTCCCTGGATCTTGGTACCCAGCCATTTAGAAGCAGAGCAGAAGGAACTGGAGCCGTTACAGCACTCTGGGGTTGGAAGGGTGGAGGAAGCAGGGCCTGGGCTGTCTGGAATCATGTGGCAGTGAAAAAGTACGGAATTGATTTTCTGCAGTGCTCAGGGCAAGCTGTCACTGTGCCTCAGCTTTTCAGGAATGAAAAGGCGTTACAGTCTTTACAAACTCCTCTAGAAAGTCTAGTAATGCTGCTCATATAGAGCCCGTGAATCGAAGCCTCCTGGGAAGCATGTTTGCAGTATGGGGATCAGGAGAGGCAGTGACAGGGATCTCCTCTATGGAGCAGCATGTGCACAGTGATGCAGTCCTGGTTATGTGCCACAGGGGCTGCTGCCCAGGGCCTCTTCTGTCCTGCCCCCTGGCATCATGGCCACATCCACATCCAGACTCTGCTACTCTCTATAAGCAGCATGGTGAGTTCACATAGGCTAAGTGGGCATCAGCCAGTGGGCATATACTGAAAACTGTAGGGAGGCACATTAGCAGGGAGAGTAGGGGTGTTCTTTCTTTTTGTTCTGGGAGAAATCACTGGCAATTCCTTTTAAAAAGCGTTGTAGGAGCATTTAGGCTTTAGTGACCAGAGCCTTGGCAAAACAAGTTCTCATCACTGTGAGAAGCCCTCAGCACTTTGCAGAATTGGGCTGCACTTCATTACCCACGGTTGACTGGCACTCTTCCTTCTTTCCCTACACCTTGCCTTGCTCTCCAAGCATGGTAGGACACTTCCTCTTTCCCCCGTGCCATGATTCCCAAAGCTGTGGAATTGCTCTTGTTTCTTAGCACTGAAATCTGTTCTGCTCTGTCTGTCTTTTGGGTCTGATTTTGCTTCTGAGTTCAGTGAGGCTTCTGTTCATAGTTTCAGTATATTGGGAGAAGGAGATTGTTTTTAAAAAGCAGAGCAAACAACGTGAATTCTGAGCAGGAAAGTGCTTCTAAAGTGTAATTCTTTTTAAGGCAAAGTTCTTTCAAAAACAAAGAAAAATCCTAAAAAAAGGAATCCTTTAACTGCACAAAACAAAATTAATTTGGCACATTGAATAACTTGTTAATAAGCATCTTTAAAATAGATGATGGTTTTGATCTGCTATATTTTTCAGTCCTGTGGAGACAGCTCATGAATTATATATGGTTATGGCACTTACGAATTTTAAGTCTCCTCACGACTGAAGGCAAATGTCAAAGGCACCATGTGTTAGAAAAAGATATTTTGCTTGGCAGGTATGGCTTATTCAGGAAACAGGCTTCTGTTTTATACATACTCTGCATTGCTCAATTGGGTGTATCCATTCTTTGAGCACACATCCTGTAGCCGTCTCTTGTGGCTGATGACCTCCTCCTCATTTAGGTAAATAGCGTTTTCTTTAAAAGTGGAGAAGGAAGAGGGTATGATCAGTGAATCCTTTCTCTTTGGCACTCTTCTAGTAAGCATGTCTGTCACCTCTGCAGTTTGGAGGCACAATGTGAACTGGGTTAGAACTGAGTTGCCAGAAGGAAGAATGTTTGTGGCCATGTCCTCTCCTCTTGCTGACTTTGTCTTCCTGCCTGAGTGGGAGCAGGTTTCTCCCGCCGGTGCTCAGAGCTCTGGCCTGGCCTTTTTCCAGCAAATAGAAGAGACTTCTGACATTCAGGCTGAGCAAGGACATCTGGTGCTACGCTTATTTCTCTTGATCTTCCAGGGCTTCTCTGAGAGAGGCAAAAGCTTTCCTAGAAGACCTGGCTCTGAAATGGTTCCCTGCAGAGTTTTCATCTGGTCTCTTTTAGCCTCTCACTTCTATCAGCGCAGAGAGCTTTTTCTGGGGATAAATCTAACAACCTTGGTGCTGACTTTTGAGAGAGGAGCGAAGTGTCTCCCCCTCTGCTTCTGAGCAGCAACAGCTGCAGTCTGCAAACTTTGCTCCAAAGTGGATGCTGTTCTTCCCAAGCAGTGTCTGTTTGAATGCGAGCTGGTTGAAGGGGAAATGGGAAGACGATTGAAAAGAGCATCATGCTTGCAGCACTGATAGTGGAGCACCCTCCAGGAAATATGTTGTATCCAGCAGAAACCCAAAACAGAATGTTTCCTGCTGAGCCCATGCATGTTCTCCCTTCACCTGAGAAACTAGTGTAACTCAGTGAGAGTGGGAGACTCCAGGTACAAGGACTATCATAACTTTAAGACCTGCGTATTCCTAGTGTTTTACTGACTCTGCAGGAAAGAACAAAGTATGATTTGGGCCAGCATGATGGAAGGACTGGGTTGGTATGAATGAGAGCAAAGGTATTCATTTCCTTACTGATTGACCTGAGCAAGTCAGACACTGGATAGAGTATGACCCTTGTTGAGTACATCTAAAGATGAGATTACCAAAGAATTTTGACTCCGTAACTGTTCCAGTAGAACACACATCAAGGAAAAGTAGAGCTTCAAGGTGTGGCAAGCACCTGTACAAATAGTGTCCCTAACAGTCCTTCGTGGTTGGAGATGCCATTGTGCACAAGTGAAACATGCCTCTGATAGCTGCACCTTGATTCCCGTAGCTCCATATTCTGTCTCTTTCTCCTAAATCCTCATCTCTTGCCTACCTGCTCTACTTACAGCCACTGACCGCCACTTCCCTGCTGTGGTCCTTAGCCAATCTCTGTAAACCCAGGCACTCTGCTGGATGGTGGTTTTGAACTATTTCTACTTTCTGTTTTTAACTATTTCCTACTTGCTTCTTTCTGGATGCTGCCTCTGTCACAGATTCTAGAGCTGTGATGAGACAACACAGGGCAGTTTACAGGGAGCTCTTCAGATTACATTCTGTTGTGATTCTTTCGTTCCTACAGAAACAATTGATTCCATCTTGCATTGTAGTCCCAAGGAGGTAGGCTCATCTTTCACCATTGATGAGTGGTGGAGTAAGTACAAGGGAGATAGGGATGTAGCCCTGATTAAAATGCTGTTGGAATGGAAAGAGAAATTTCTGCTGTTACACACCCTATGGATGTCTAAAAGACCTCACCCATGAGAGTTTCCGTTCTGCTAGCAGTGAGTTTCCTAGATAGACAGTTCAGGTGTTCTGAGTTGACACAGGTGTATCCTGGCAGAAACACAGCTGAACTGGTGCAAAGGTTATTGTTGTCTGTCCCTCAGCTGCTGGGGTGAGGATACATTTCTGGGTTGGATAAGTTTAACTGAGTGGCAGGGACAGGGGATGCCACTAAGCAGATTTTAAGACATTTCATTCAAACCAGCAGTTTTTAGAATCTAGCATCTGAATTTCTCATACCAGGTACAAGGGATGTGATTAACATAGAGATTTCAAAAGCAATGCACTTCAATATAATGGAAAACACTGACCTGTATCTGATTCCATTTGGGATCTAGGTAACAGTTGCAAATGAGGCCAAGTTGAATTCCATCAGCACAGTGAGATTTCAAGAGCCCCTCTGGAGTATGCTCAGAATACAAAACACAGCCAACACCCCTGCATCATTAGCATGATGTCTCTCTGAGTGGGTGATGTGGGTGTGTGTGACTTGGTAGCTAAAGGGAGAGTTGCACTGCTTGAATTTCTAAGGATTAATTCATTGAGACCTTGATGCTTGATAAGGTTGGGATGCTTTTAAGCTGGGGATGGAGAAAGGTTGATCTCCTGCTGGAATTCCATTTTGCAAGGAGTTCCTTTGTTTATATCGACAAGAGTTGTTCTACTGCTATGTTTTTGTAAAAACTGTATTTTTCATCCAAAAGGCTAGTTGTTTTGGGTCTTTTACTTGTTTGTTTGTTTTCCTTTTCCAGGAAGCATTTTTTTCCATGCAGTCTTAGTGGGATTTACCAAAAGAAGCAAATTCCCTTCTTTTCCATTTTCCAGGGAGAGACTCAGGGCTGTGAGCAAAGGAATTCTAGCAAAAGTAATATACAGAGAATAACAGTGCACTGAACGCTAGTCAAAAGTTTGTTATATGTATGTGATTCTATATGTACATATGGACATACACCTATTTGCATATATATTTCATGAAACCCTGATCACCTTTGTGGAAAAATGTCCTTGCCAATATTCTCAGTTTCATTAGACTTTCCTTTTCTGTTCTAATAATTCAGGTTCCTTTGGGGATTATCAAAATCTGTACCTGTAACTTTGTCCTTCAGTTAGTTTCAGTCTCTATGTTGTATTAAACCCATTCATTGTCTGACTGCCCTCTCCCTCATTCTCTGGTGATGTGTTGGGCCTATAATCTCTGAATCCTTGTGTACTGAAATTGGTACAGTCTCTGCCATCCCAAAGGGGCCTCCAGAGCATTTCAGATGGTAATTTCAGGACAGGATGGGGGAGGCCTGATGAATCTTAATCACATGTTTCTCCTTCATTACCCTCTACCCACCCATTTCAGCATATCTTCACATTGTATCTTTTAAAATTATTTTCCTCTTCTTTTATTTTCCTTTTGTTGAGGCCATACCCTTGGCTTAGTCATAGTCATAGTTCTTTCTGTCAGAAGCATACCCTTGGGTTACAGCACAGCCTTGCATGGCTTAGTTCTGCTGCTTTGGCACTGGGAGAACTATCTCTTCTTTTTCGCTCAGATAGTAAAGTTTCCCTTTAGTATAAATAGATTAATTGCAGTCTTTGTTGGTTCCCACTTAGAATTGTGTCCCAGATATGAGCAGGCTGGTGTGTCTGCCAGCCAGGGTGCTCTGATGGTAGTGCTATGGTGATGTAGTTCTCATCTGCTACCTTGGCACATCTAAGCCAAAAAAGGGTTTGCGCTGCTTCCAGCCAGCCATTTTCATCTTTCTTATTTAATGGTGAGCAGAAAATGTATAGGACACACCATTTGGGTATGTTTCACGAAGAACATGGGTGATGTTGCTGCAGTGCTGTAACTGAGCTTTGTAGCTGCTGAAGAGTAGCAGAAGCAGTTGCTTCCCATAGCTATTTTGACATATTTGGTTTTCTAGATCAACAAGGAATGCCCATTTAACTCAACTGATTTGCAACCCAGTTGATTTATTTTCCCAGCAATTTTTCTATCACTTTTAAAACTAAAAAGAAATTCTTCCAGCAGCCCAATTAGTTCCCTACCCTTCATCAAATAATAGATACTAAGAACTAAGCAGAGTTCATAGTGCAAATCAAAACAGAGATTGGGAACAGATAAAAAGCTGAGCCTGGTGTGTCCTTGCCTCTGAAAATCGGAGAGAGAGATGTGTGCCAAGACTCTGAGAGGATGGGTTCAAAAAGAGTCAGTTTTCAGCTGATGCCTCTGCCTTTTTCCCTTCTCCTTCCCCTCTTCCCATCAGCTTCTCTGTACATCATCTCCCTCTTCTGGCTGTTTCAGGGTTACAAAAGCAGAGGGGCTGCCCTCTGGCCTTGCAGAGGAGATGTTGAAATCGTCGTGTCAGCATGAGCTCTCTGCCCAGTATTTCCTCTTGGACTCAAAGATGTCTTCTATGGCAAGAGGAACCTGGGAGGAAAATGGGTAAGACTAGAAAACAGAAGATATTTTCTCGTCCTCTTGATGAGAAAGGACAGTGGTGCTGCTTGAGGGGTAGGGGTGATATGTTGAGGCTATTCTTGCACACTTCTTACCCCAGGGCTCTGCTACAGACCCTGGGGAAGCTATGTCAGCCTGTCTCCTGCTCAGCAAATTCTGTGCAGGAAGAGGGGTTTGCTCATCGCCTTTTACCTGCCACAGCTCTGTCACATTTTTCTGCCATTCCCCACATCTGGTGGGTGACATTAGGACTTAGAAAGGAAGAGAGGTGCTGGTCTGGGAATTCACAGCCCTCTGACAGGAGAAAGGGAGAGGGCTGAGGAGGAGCTTAGTACCCTTCTGCTCCAGTAAGACATATGAAGGACACGAGTGCAGTCTGGGTATAACTGGTATCTTTGGAACTTTAGCTTAAGGACAACCATTTTATCTCTTTAAGTGCAATGATGCTAAGTTTTTACTATATTCTGGTGTCACTGCAACAACAGTGCATATGAAATCAAGGTAGCAGGTGTGATGTGCTGTAAGGATCACAGCATTATCCTATTGGAGCAGATGAAAGACCAGATGGCATAATTTAAATTCTCAGGTTCTTTAGACAAGGTCTACTGGAGACTGAAAGGTACAATCCTCATGTCATTGTAAGGCATATCATAATGTTAGATTTAACACATGACAATCAAAATCTTAGTCATAAAGCAGGAAAGAAAAATTACATTTAGAAGTAGGTGTGTCAAATCAGAGAAGCTGGCAGATTTTTTCTATCTCAAGCTATTATTGTCCTTGAGTGCTATGTCTTGTACTTACCTCTGTTAGAATACTGCTAAGACTGTTTTTTGCTTTTCCATAAGGAGTCATTTTCTAAGTAATAATCATGTAGGAGCTTCTATTCTGGAAACACCTGTCCTTTAAACTAAGATCTTCACCCTAATTCAGAGCTGGAGATTCTTCCTTGCTGTTATTTTATACATGAGAATTATTGATGTTATAGAAGGTGAACATGATTACTGCTGTGCAAAGATGGCAGTAAGGGCAAGGCAGACACTGTGTGTTTTTTCGAGATTCAGAAAGATAAGTGAAATATCTTTGTGGAATAAAATAACCAGAGTCAGGAGGTGGGATCCACAGGTAGTAGATTCTAGGAAGGGGCTTCAACAAGGCTAAAGTATGTGGTCTGGGGAAGTCTGAAAATGCAGAGAACTGAAGATACATGTGTATGCATGGAGCATGTGAGACTGAGAGAGAAGGTTTTGGAAATGATGCTGATAGAGCAAGGCACAGGGAGGAACAAACCTGCTATGGGGTTTTTGCTTTGTTGGTGGAAAGAGAGCGTTGTGTATATTTTTGTGAGCCAGCAGGATGATATGTGCATAACACCTTTACTGATAAAATAATTTTTTTTTAATAGGAACATAGATAGTCCTCTGATACTGGCATACTGCTTAGGCAAAGTAGGCAACATAAGAAGAAAAACACTCTATTAGTTTATTTTATTTTTAACTTTATTTTCTTTTTCACTAAGGTACTTTTTAACCAGAAAGAAGCAAATATCACTGTATCACTGTCTCTGTTAGGTTAGGTTATGGCTGCAGGTGGGAATGTGTGCTCTTTAGTGTTCATGATACTTACATGAGGAACTGGAAGAACAGGCAAACTCTGATATTTGTCTGAAGCAATACTGACTGAAGCGGTATTTTTATATACTTACTCCATTATGTCAAGTGAGGTTATGAGGATGAGCAGCGGGTTTGCTCCCATTGGCTGTTCATTCCAGCACTGACCTTACAAAATTATGTGCTTAGGCCCATTGCCTTCGATTTATTCCGTGATTGAGGGTTGAAGAAATCTATGTAAGCTATGGAGCTTGTTGAGAAGATCACCAAATTCACTTAATTAATTCCTATAATAATAAGCTAGTCCATTAGCCTGCAGTGCCACCTAGCCTCCTCATCCTCTGGGGAGCAGAGTGTATGGCATGAATATCTAGAAAGATAAAAACTACTTGGAAAACTTTCACGTAACGATCTTTCCCCCCCTTCGTTTAAAGATAACAGTAAGTCCATCCCATCAGAAGATTTTAATCAGTAGTCTGAACATTGTTGCTCTGATATTAGCCAGTGACAGAAAAGACAGGGAGAATTAGTGATTATTTTTCTTCAACATGTTAGTTCCTTGTTCAATGCAAGTATTGCTCATAATTTGTAAGGTTTGAGCTTGGTAAGGAAGCAGAAAGCTGGTGCATGACTATTAAATTTTTTAACAGTCTGATTCATCTCAAAATGATTCAGAGACTATTGATAGTAGTCCTGTCAGGAGTTGCCATCTCTGTGGTGAAGCTGGAGTGGTTAGTGACATACCACTAGTGCTTTGTGGCATTTCATAGCATTCATGAGTTAAAAATATGCAGGGTAATGAAGGCAGCAAATGTAGTTCTGCTGGAATGCTGATATTGTCATCTCTGCCACCTGAAAAAGTCATGTAGAATTGGCTTCTGTCCTTGGGTGGGTCACAGGGCAGATTGCTGGAGAGAAAAATAGCCCTGGGAAAGGGGAACCAAGACTCTGAAGCCTACCCTGTCCATGCATGCCTTCAGGAGCCAGGACTGCTTCTTTCCTATTTCTCCTTCTTCCCTGATTCTTTACTGGGTGAAAGGAAGTTGGTGTGCTTGGGTTTGGAGAGTGGCTACTGCAGCATAGCCATTTGGCTTGTGTTTCATGGAAAGCCATGGTCTTGGAACTGCAGGAAGAGACTGAGACGTTAGGAAGGATGCAAGGTGGGAACAGCATCCCAAAATCTGGCAGGATGAAGTAGGTTAGTGAAGGGTAAGAATCATGTTCTTACAGCCATGAACTCCACCCACTTTGCAAGAGGCCTTTGTGCTTCTCCCAGCCTCTCTGTCCTACCTGCCAGTTGAACCTTCTTCATCACTGTTGCAAGACAGAATTGTTTCTCCTCACCTTTTGGGTGGCTGGGTTCACTTTTTTTTTGCTGTTCAGATGATGATCTAACTTTTGTGTTACAGGATTGCTGATAAATGTAAGATGAGGAAAATCTATTAAAAGAATCAATTTCTGACCAATACATTCCCAAGACATCTGTGATAGCTTCTGTCTCCTAAATGACAAATGTATTTAATCTGAAGCTTTGGGTTTCAGTAGTTCTGTAGAAACAAACACAGCTTTTTGCTTTGGCACAGTTAAACAGAATCTCCCTTCATTTAGACTTGTAAGAGATTAGCAGATAGGTCCTTTGTGAAAATCTGCAAATGGTGACTAAGCATGGGGCCACTCTCATGATGCCAACAGGAATAGGCAGAAAATGGAAAACATGCACTGCCACGGGCTGCCTTTGTGAAGTGGGCTCATTTGCTGTTGCCACGTAAGACCACGGACTAAGCTCAAGGAATGTAGGTGGGATGGGATGGGACACCATTACTGCTTTTCTTTGGTATGGATTTCAGCTTACATTATAACAGTGCTCAAAAACATTGGTACTTAGAATGTGTACCACAGAAGGCTTATATGATAATTTGAGGGTGGGAGTAATGAGAGGAAAAAAAATATACTGAGTTTCATCTCAAAATCCTACTAGATTTTCTTCTTTATCAGCAGACTTTCCTTCTCTGTTTAATGATGCTTTTTTATATGAGTTTTGTTTGAGAAGGCACTGCAGTGGATTTGGGCTTGACTGAAAGAGTCATTTGAGAAGTGCACACATGTCTAATGGTTAGGTACAGCTTGTGTGCTCATACCGATTTCATTAAGGGGCCTGTTAGAGCACTCTGGGCATGTCTTACAGAATTTATTGGGTTAAACAAAACCCATCACTAAGCCTTGTGAAGCTGTAAAAAGCTATGCAGATTCAGAGATCCAATGAATCAACTTAAAGGTCTAACACTAAAGCCATACCTTCTGCTTTTCTGAGGGAGTGAGCTGCCCAGTCTCTGTAGCTAACCAAACAAGAGATGAGGTACTCCTGGGGAGTTAGAGAGCTACCATCTTTGCTTAGGCATAGATTGATAGCTCACTCTTTAAAAATAACATAGGTTTTTAAGTGAGGGGTTAAAACTGGCAAAAAAAATCAACCAGCTAAACCTGGTCATAGTAGTATGGTGGTAATAGTAGTATTGAAACTATCAAAAGGCACTTGTGGATGCACCTGCTGTCAGCTGTGGTGTTTGTGTTATTCTAGAAGCTAAAAGGTTCTTTGTATTGTTGGAATGCTATAATAGCCCCAGAGAGTCGCAGCATTCTACTGTATGTGCTGGCTAATCATCCAACATGAATGGCAAGTAAAATAAGGAAAGGGAATTGCATTCTAGTATTCTGAAAAAAAACCCAGCAACCAACTACAGGGATTTGTAAGGGAGTTCATACAATCAAAGAAGACAGTGGAGCACCTGTGATTGCTAACCACTATTAACAAGCTGTTAAGACTAGCTCTTGCAAGTTGCATTTTACCCTACTTTGAACATATACAATTTAGAAAAGTAATAGAAAAGTTAAAAATTTGGACCAATTTTGAAACACCTTTCAATACTTTTTGCGATTTATTTCCTTTGTGAAAGTTCAGGTTCTATGAAAGGACTGCAAAGAGAAATTTAGATATAGAATAAGGAATACCTAAATTCTGTGAATAAGCTGTGATGAGTATATGCATCTCTTTAATTAATATCCCGTACCACTAGCTTTGATCATTTTTCTGCAGAATATGATAGCTTGACTGAGAAAGAGGCCCTGGACACTAATCAATAGACA
This sequence comes from Callaeas wilsoni, assembly GCA_013398955.1. NCBI lineage: Eukaryota > Metazoa > Chordata > Aves > Passeriformes > Callaeidae > Callaeas > Callaeas wilsoni. Next base: position 38,736 of record VWPU01000964.1, read on the forward strand.
GCTTGAGAGTGCTGGAACAGTGTTCCTTAGTAGCTGGGGAATATGTCTAGGAACAAGTGCTGGAGCTTCTGTCTCATTTTCTGTGGGTTGTCTTCACCTAGTGCATTGGGAACAGAGACCAGGCCCCTTGAGTCCTTTGTTGTGTGGTGGGCAAGAAGGATGTAAGGTGGTGTGAGACTGTAAGACTAGGTTTCCAGTTCCCTCCAATCTAACTAACAGGTGATTATACAAAAGGCATTCAATGGCCCAAACAGGGTGTTTTTGAAGGAGCTTGGCCTTTTTTTCAGGGTTCTGTGTTCAACACAGTAGCATGCATCAGAGCACATCAGGCAGATTAAGTGATCTGGGGGTATTACATGCCACCATGCTGATTCCTGAGTCTCCATCAGACTGCAGCAGGAGTGAAAAACATGGTGCCTCAGCTGGGGTAGCTTTGGGCATGCCCAGCAGCAGAACAAATATTGTCCTGCTCCAAGAGGGAGGCAGCTTAGAGACATTCAGGGTTAAGCAGACTCCGGGTTTTTGGATCGCAGCTTATGATATCAGTTCTTATCTTCTTTACACGTGTGGCATTGCACCTCACTTCAGTTCTCTTTGGCCCTGACTGTACAGCAGATTATGCTGTTTGGCTGAAGCCTGGTCACTTTGCTTCCCCGTACCTCTCTGACATGGGGTTAATGATGTATCTTTTCTCTTGCCGTTTGCCTGTCACATCTCTTTAATTACCACTTTTCATTGAGTAGGTGCACTTTTCTCCTCTGTGTTCATATAGTGTCCAGTGCATGGGTCTCTGCCCCCTGCCACAGCTTCTAAACATTATTATAACATAATGTAAAGAAATAATATGAAGATTTTGCTGTGGAAAAACCCTCTGAAACTAAGCCTGCTTTACTTCCCAGAAATACAACACAAATTACTGTGTACTGAACCTTTTAACTGCATCCATTGGCTGTTTTTGACCCATGATAGTTTGTCCTGTGAATTTTTAATAGCAATAATAACAACAACTACTTCCCTAATCCTTAGCATCAGAATGAACAGGAATGTTCAGCATTTTCATCCTGGTTTCCAGGCTGAAAATGTCTGTGTACATTGCTTGGCTCTCAGTTGACAGTGTTGCTTTACGTAAACAGAGGAGATAGTCCCGTGCTCCCCTGGGGCCTCTCCATGGCCCAGGAGCACCATTTCAGCCCAACCTGGGGCCATAAGTCCCTGCCCCCGTGACACAGATAGGATCCCGGTCTCCAGCTCTGCTCTGCTGGGCCCAACCCATGGGCTGATGTCCTGGCTTGACCTTAGACCCGCCTTATTCTTATGAACTTGCCTGATGATTTGGACTTGTGGCTGAATGTGGTGGCCATCTGCAGGCCTGCTCTGCACACCTTGCTCATGGACTGTAGGACAGAGACCTGGGTAGGGCAGAGACCCTGCCCTGTCAGCCATGTCAGGAACTGTCAGCCCTCATTGCTACCTGACAAAAAGCTTGATATTAAAAAGTTGGGAAGTGTACCTGCAAGGAGAAGGGAAATGAAATGCAAAATCAGGATTGACTCAATGAGGAATTCAATGCAAATATTAACTTTGTTTCCCCTTCTACTAACACACACCTAGCTCTGAGCTACAAATCCCCACAATCTTGGATGAAATCCTTTAAATGATTGAAGTAATCCAATTTGAGTGTTGTTCTTTCCCTTTGTGGTGCAATAAGAAGTTAAATATTTCACATGCTGCCTTACACAGGGCAAAAGCACATTGCTGGCATCCTGTGCTGATTTTCTCTCCTCATTTTTTCCCATAGCCTGTTCTCAAGTCTGACCAGAATCAGTCAGATCCTTAGTATATGCAAATGCCTCAGTTAGAAGTGAGATTAAACTCCTTCAAACTCCTTAATCAAAATACCTCCTCTCACACTCCCAGAATAAGGTTACAAAGCTCCAGCACCTGTTCAGGTGATTATTTATCCCTGTAGGTGGAAGACAGGCATTGCAACTCCCTTTTCATTCTCAAATACCTTCCACCATTCTCAAGGATCTGAAAAAATACTGTCTCTAGTTTTTCAACGGCCATTTTATATTTTCTTTAAAAAGGATACTCTTGACTAATGTACTCAGAATGGGATAATAATGACAACTTGACATGCATAGAAGCACTTTATACAATTCAAAATGACAAGTTGTCAAAAAATATAATGGACAGCCAGGGGTGGTGTACCTGATGTGGAGAGAAGACCATTAAGTGTCTTGAAGTTTAAACTGGGCAGCCCTGCTGTGAAACATGCTTGAAAGCCCCATTATCTGCTAGGTTGCTTCTGAGCCTTTGAAAGCGCATGAGGGCAGATTACGGAAAGGTGTTAATTTAAACTAGAATTCCTGAACAGCAACACAAGTAGACAAACTCGCAGATAGACCATCACTTCTAATGCAGCCATTATTTCTCTGTTGCACTGCTGTTCTTTTGTTCTTGCCCCCAGCGGAATGTCTCAGCTCTGTTTACAGTGCCCAGCAATGCCACTTTTGTGACTGGGACCTGGAGGAGGTGGATGAAGTTCTCAGCTACTGACTGCCTTGCTTAATTCCTTAATGTTGTACCTGATTCTTGTCTTTTTAGTCCATGTTGGGTAGCAGCACTAATTTCCTTTTAACCCTTTTCACCTCTTTCTTAATCAAAGAACACACTTAAGACCACATTGCCTCCTCTAGACACTGATCCTTGAAGATGCATGCATACTTATACCATCATAGTAAGTGGGGATGACCACAGATAAACTCAAATATGTGAATCCCTTTAAAGGGAGGGCTAGGAATGTGGAGAATCTGAGAAAATTTGGGCTTGCACCAGGCTGCTTAAATATGAAAGAAGGTGCTGTCTAGCTTTACATGTATTTATGGAAAAAATGTGTCTGCTTTGTCCTAAAACCAGCATGAGTGGTTAAAAGAAGAATTCAAAACACAACCCAAAAGCTCTAGTTCCGGTTGCTCTAACGAGTAGTGAGAAGAATCTCCCTTTCCTCTGTATTTGCAATTCATTTAACTTGTAATGTTTTTACAACGAAAGATATGGGGTCTGGTGCCTGTAGGCAGCGAGGCTATCTGTGGGATTGTACTCATGCTCCTGAAATAGAGCAGTTCACTTTCTCAACTGGTATCAGCCTGAGCTGTTGATGAAACACTTCATCACAGCCCAAAGCAAACCAAGCCTTGTGAAGAGTTTATGTGATTGTAAAACAACTCATATTAATGAGCTCCTTGAATTCAGACATATCCCTTCTATCTGGAGCTAGAATAAGTTGTCTAGAATAGAATGGGGTAAAAAAAGGAATTTTCAAAGGATCACTGAAACACTGATGAGGCTAAGTCACCATGTGAAACAACTTCTTTCTGTGGAGGGGCAGAAAAGGGAGCCTGAAGTAATGACATTTGTAATGTAATTCTCACAGTTGTTTCAAGTTAAGAGGGAGTGAATCCAGGTCTTAATGTGCAAGTGATGTTTACTGTCTCTCCTACAGCAGAAGTCCTTTAAATAACAAATGCACATTTAGACTACTTTGATCTCTTGAAGCAATATGATTAGTTTAAAGACATGTTTTGGTTTTAATTTCCTACCCCTCCCCCCGCCCCCCGTTCTATCTCTAAAGTTTAGAAGTGGAATTCTGGTCATTTTTTTTTTTCCGACAGTGATTAATTTTGAAATGTTTACAGGACAAAACATTGAAGTTCGTGGCTGCCTGTCACCTTTCTCAAATCCTAAGTGTTTATAGATGTCTGTCTCTGGAATGTATATCTGATTTAAGTCTCTATTCTTTTTAGTGAACTCTGAGCACAGCACTCGCTGGAGTTAATTTAGCAAATAAGCATGTGGGTAAGTGAGGGAAGACCTTGTAATGCTGCTTTTCTTTTCCAGTTACATCAATTGGTCTAATATCAGCTATTCCCTCTCCTTTCAAGTCTCCTTAAAACATCACCATCTCTAGAGCAGGACACATATCCAAAAGTGACAGTCTCAGGTTATCTGTGACAGTTAGCAGGAGCCTCTGGGCTTCAGTAGGTGGTTTGTCTCACAAGTTAGGGCATGAATGATGCTGCTTAGCCTCTTGCAGAAGATTTCCATTGCTCCCTAGCCTTTAAAATGACAGTGGGATCTCAGTCTATCCTCTGAGGAGTATCTGGACTCTGAGATGGTAAGGGGGAGGACGCACCTTTACCCACCTGCACAAACTGCTCCTTCAGACCCAGGCTGCTGAGACAGGTGGTTAATGGCACAGTTTGAGTTGGTAAGCTGGAGTGCTACGGATGGGGGTGAAGTCAGGGTGCTGGTCAAGTCCCTGTACCATATGTGTGGAATTGTGCAGCCCACCCATGGAATGACTAGTCCAGATGAAATTACTGTGCTGGAGTCCCTGACGCGTTGCATGTCATCATGCCCAAGCTTGAGCTGTGGCTTTGCACTTTCAAAATGAGTATTGGGGCAAAGCAGTTCTGGATGTCCTTTGGCACTGTCTGGAGAAAAATTTTATGTCTGACTCTGTTGGGCTGGCACTTAGCTATGCAGGACATGGACTCACTTCCTTTTCCTACTGCCGCCTTCACTAGAAATTCTCCTGCACACTGTTTAATAAGTCTTTTACAAGGCTGCAGCTCTATGGTCTTGTCCTTCTGCTCCTGACAAAGAGAGGGAAGCCCTTCTCCGGACGGGATGGTTCCCATGTGGCTGAAGACAGGGCTGAGGCATGCTGGGCTTTGCTGATGTAACGGGCTCCCTGCGATTTTCATTCAGATCTGGTTGGCTGTGAGCTGGCAGAGAGCCTCAGCCTCAGATACGCCTCCAACTCAGATGAGGTCATCCCTGCTTTTTTTTTTTTTTCGCTTCAGAAGTCTGTTGTGTATGAACGTTTAAGGTCAGAGTGCTAATTTCCACACCACTGCAAATCTCTGGGAGCAGGAACTCCCTTGTCCCTCTCCCAGCTGCACTCTTTCCCAGCACCATCACGGACTCTGCTCTCCCTTTAAAGAGAGAGGAGGAGCAAAAGGAAGATGAATTTACCGCAGTGCATTTTATAATAGATTCTTGCATCCAGGTCAGACGGGAGTGTTTGCTGGCAAGATATCGCAGAGCTGCACGGTTCTAACACGAGTGTAAAGTAGCTCCAGGACGGAAGAAACTCCAGACCTTGCTGCTGCCAGAAGTGAAACTACTCGCCCTGCCCAGTCGCTCGGTCCCTTCCCCGCCCTCCCACTGTGTGCCATGCAGCGATGCATCCAGCCAGCAGAGGACGGGGTAGGTCCCCTCGGCTGTCAGTCAGGAGCTGCCCGGCTCGGGACGAGCTGATCGTGAAATAAGGACTGGCCCTGCGGAGAGCAGAGCACAGAGAGCTGGAGAGTCCAGCCCTGGCCCCGTGCCCTGCCTGGAAGCATCGCCTGCTCAGCATCTTCCTCTTCCAGCCCCAGTCCGGGTAATCCCGCGTCATCTCCCGCGAAGAACTGCCTTCTAACTTCGGCGCCGACGCCAGGTCTGCCTGCACATCGTGGGCAGGATGGGGGTTGCGGCATCCCCTCTCTGCCCCGGGGGCAGCCAGCCCCCTCCTCCTCTTCCTCCCACCGCCGAGCCCCGCTCTGGAATCTCTTTGGCACAGCCTCTTCACCATGTCCTGCCAGGGGCGGAGAACCCTCAACCGCGTGCCTAAGCCGGACCGGCCCCAGCACCACGGACAGATCCCGGCTCCGGGCGGAACAGCCCCAGCACCACGGACAGATCCCGGCTCCGGGCGGAACAGCCCCAGCAGCGCGGACAGATCCCGGCTCCGGGCGGAACAGCCCCAGCAGCGCGGACAGATCCCGGGGTGCCTCCGGGCTCCGCCGGTGGGAGGGAAGGAGGGAGCTCGGCGCCCGCTCCAGCCCAGCTCCGTGCCTTGTTGCCCCGGGTTCCTGCGTACTGCTGGCAGCCCGCTGCGGTAGCGGCACTCCGCTCTGCCGAGAAATCTCCCCGCACGCACTGCCACCCACCTTGCTCACCGTGCCAGAAGAGGGTTTGTATTTGGGCTCAGAATCTGTCTTCTGTGGATCGGGATTTAAGAGCTTGGATGGTGCCTGGTTACAGTGGTGTATGAGTTTACAGACCCCGAGGTGTGCTACAGAGTTAGAAAGAAACCTTGGATCTGTCACAGCGTGGAGGGTTAAAATAAACCCTATACAACTAGCAAAGCCAACCCAGGCCTTCCTGCCTCCCTGCAACCAACTTTACACACACACACCCAACCGTGCAAATTCCCTCCTTTCCTCCTCCCTCCATGCTCCTTCCTTCAGCGACTGTAGGATGAGGCATTTTCTTCTATCTGGCTCAGGGTAAAAGCATACCCTGGGGGCATCAAAACACATCTGGCAGGGACTGAATGGTTTTAATCTAGCCTCTACTGCAATCAACAATGGCAAATGAACCAGTGATTCTGAATGTTTATGACATGGTGAGTATGAAACACTACTGACTGGGGGGGCAGTGGGGCTGGGTGGGAGTTCATGCTTGGAGGGCAGGCACTGTAGAAAGAGGAGCCAAGCACAGACCCCCAGAGAGGCTGATTCCTTCCCCCTCCCTCTCTTCCCTGGCCCAAACTCCTTATCCAAGCCTATCATCCTATCATGTCAGAGATGATGCTGACCCTGCTTTTTTCTTTTTTTTCTTTTTTTTCTTTTTTTTAAACGTTTAGCATATTGGGCCAGATTACAGGTATTGTGCCAGATTTTCCGCAGGATCTTTCAGGAGCAGCACTGGGTGGGAAGAGGACTTTTTAATTTCCAGTTCCCCACTTAAGGAAGGGAATGCGATCACCTCTGTCTGTGTTAGAGATAATTGTCCTTTAATTTTGAGTGAACGAGCATTACCAGGCTGTGGGGTGGGGGTCAGGATTTCATCTAAGGAGGAGAAACAGCTGTGGAGTTACAGTAAGGACATAGTTTCTAGGCTAATAATCTGGATCAATTCCTCACATGCATAAGAGTGTAGTTAACAATTTTCTCTGAAGGTTAATTGCAACAACAAGAGTAAGAAATTGTCTGGTGAAGTTTCAGCACAGAAAGGGGAATAGGCACACGCTGCTCAGCAATATTTCCTGAAAGTTCAGAGGATAGCAAGTGGTTTTTCTTGACCTCTTCTTGCAAGGGGGAATGTGAGTGAGTGTTTTCTGTGCTAGCAAATCAGAAGGTCCAAATCTTGGCACAAACTCCCAAAGAGAAGAAGGCTTGGCACAGCCTATTTGCTTGCTGGTCTGAGAGAAACTTAGGAGAGGCATGTTCACATGAGGAGTGTTTTGATGATTATGTATTTCACCTTTGTTTTTTGCTTACCAACTAATGATTAAAAAAAGTAGTTTTCAGATCTTCCACAAATTCAGTGAACGTTTCTGGGGAAAATACAACCTTGTAAGGCCCAGGTGCTGACTGAGCTCTAAATATCCAGCTCCAGACCTTTAAGATTACAGCATACGTTTGCGTTTTATCATAAGGCAGTGACAACTTTTACCAGGAAGCCCACAGAATAGCGTGGGTTTCCCTGTTGGGGAAATCCAGAGAACAGACACCAAAGAGGTTAGGAGTGGGTTGCTGTAAAAGTCAAACATCTTTTTAGCACAAGGATCTAGGGATCCTTTGTGAACTAAAACAGGTGGGTTGTTTTCTGAGGGAAGAGTGAGTGGTAAGGGTTATTTAGGTAGGACTGTACCTGCATTGGTGAGCAGTCCAAAAAGCACAAGTACAGTGGACTGAAGCTGCCTCTTCCAGAGCTATTATTGGTAAAATTGAGCAAGTCGCTGTAAAATCCTTCCCAAGATTTTGGTCTTGAGAGTTTAATGGTCAGTTGCTTAGCAGCCTGAACTGTGAACTCCCCCAAGATGTTCTTCAACCAACAGGTTTGATAACCCGAATAGGTGGTAGCTAGTGCCTGATAACAAGGGACTCACACTGCAAATGCACGCACAAGAGTTTATCATTAATCCTTTGAGGAAAATAAAGGAGTTGTGTTGTCCTTCTATAATACCCACTGACTTCCTTGCAATTTTTTTTAGTTTGTTCTGCAGCAGACTATGGCCTAAGCTTTCCTCTCTCAGCCACTGTTGATCCATCCCAAATCAGTGAATATTTCACCACTGAGCTGAAGATATCCAAATACTGGATGCACGTGGTCTTTGCCTTTCTATGTTTGATTGATTGACACCAAAGAGGAAGCCTTAAGTAATTAAGGCAGAAGGAGCTTGCTGTTCGTGGTCACTGTGTTCCGAGATGGACACGCAGACACAGTGAACTGAATTGAGGTCATCAGTTTACTTCAGACTGAGTAGTTTTTGTTGCTTAGCAAACCATGGAAATCTTCATGTGTAAGTACTAAATCCATGGGTTAACCAGTCTGTACACAGAAACCGTTCTATTTTCATATAGCATCTGTTTGACTACCACTGAGTCACCTGTAGCTCAAGTCCTACATTATGGCTATTGAGGCTGCATGCTTTTCCATTGCTGCTATGATTTTAACACCACCAAGCCTGGAATGCAGCCATGCAAAATCTGCACTTTGTTACACTGTGGTGGGGAATTGCGGGGGAACTGGGAAATGAGCACATTTGCTTGAATGACTGTTGGAAAACTAGCCTCCGTGGAAAAAACCCAACAACAACCAAAAAAATGACAGCTGGGAACAACAATTAACTGCATGTAAAGCTCTGCTTTCCTGAAAAAGAACACGACCCCCGTATGGCAACTGGAAGCACTTACACTGCAGGAAAACTTATCCCTAGGGCAGAAGTTCAATTATGGGCTTTGTGCAGCTATGAAATACCCACTCTGTGTAGTTTTGTGTATTCAAAGATTATAGCCATTTATCCTTTTACCCATTGGATATGTAACAGGCTTCTTTAGGAAAAAAAGTGCTGCTATTTAATGAGGTGTTTTGCACAAATTGCTGAAGCAGGTAGATCTACTTGTAGGCTTATTTTCTTTAGCATAAAATAATGGAGCAAATGTCACTGGGTATTCTAAGTGTTCTGAATACTGTCATCAAAAGCAACCTTCTGTCACCCCCAGCACGAAGGGTGGTTATATCCTGTTCTATCTCTTGCCAAAGAGCTTCTATGAGCTTGTACACACCTGGACACTTGCAAAACAGATGGGGCAGGTGAACTTTGCTGCTCAATTAGGACATTTTAAAGAGTAGATATGCAGGATACGGAACTCTGATTGAACGTGTAGTGTGACCACAGAGTAACAACATGGATTAGGGGTTTGATCACGGATGTATCTCTTTCCCAGTCTGAATCCAGCTCTTGCATGGACTTAATCTAAGCCAACTGCTGGTTGGAGACCTGCAAAGAATAACTAGGTCTTATAAAACCTGTGACAGAGTTTGCTCAGATCAGTCAGTTACCACTTTGTCTTCAGAGGGATAAATCAAATTCCCTTTCATAACTTGCAGTTCTCTTCCCTCCAGTCTGCCTCAATAAGCTGTTTAGCATGGAACAGATCTTACTTAGATCACAGGATTGACTGTTTTTAGTCAGGATATTATCCTGTTCCCTCATCACTTGAAGTCTTTGTGGCTTACTTTGGAATAGTTTATTTAGTCACCGTACATCAATAAATGTTGCCTACTTCAATCAGGCAGAAGAGTAACTGCAATTATTGCCTGGGTTTAAATCTTTAACAAGCTAAACATATTCCACTAAAAATAGTTTTCTTGGCAGAGATTCAAGTTTGGGGGCTCTCATACTTTCAGCTTATTGCATAGCACATTCATGCTATCCTATGAAAGGCAAAGATATTCATATCACTGTTGTCCCTCTTTTATTACAGCTGAGGTTGTCCTGAATTTCCACTGCCTTTGCAGCTGCTAACATACAAAACTGTTGTTTCGATCTACTGGCATTTTTGCTTACTCCTTCTGCTGGGGAAAATGAGCCTGAGATGTGCTGCAGAGGAGAATGAGAGCCCTGGTGAGCAGGGAGCCAGGAAGCAGTGCTGTAGGGTCTGTTTGAACGAGAGGGGGGCTCTCTTACTCAGCCTTGTCCCACAGTTATTCCACTGTTTCCACTGACATTCCTTGTCATCCCCTCTGGAGTGAATGAGAGGGAAATAATATGCAGGTCACTGTAGATGGACTGAAGGAAAAGAGATGCTTTGTGCCTCTGCCTTCAGTACATAAGGAGCCTTTGAGTCTATTATAGAAAGGAGCAAAAGGATTTCAAGGAAAGCACTTCATTCTGTGAAATGATTGTTTTAAAGCACTGACTAGATCATGGAGCATGTCATTATCTCTCTGGAGGAAAGAATAAGTCTAGTTACTCAGAAAAATGTGAACATGTTTGTGCTTACTGTAGGTAAAGGTCTCAGATGCTCTTAGCTCGCTTAGTCAGAAGAGCGAAAAAATCCTAGTGCAGGTGGTGGTCCCATCTCTGCATTACTTTTTAGTTGTTTGTGAGCTGCTGTGTGTGGAGAAGCACAGCATCACCTGACTCTATTTGGTATTCCAGGAAGCCACATGGAGAGCAAGGAGAATATTTTGTCAAGTAAGTTGATAGCTGTGAAATTTCTTGCAGTGATGAGCTGAACAGTTTCTCTAAGTCAATAGTATAACTTGTAGTCTTGAAAGATTAAGTAATGGACAGTCAGGAGGATTTTTTTTTTTCCCTCCTTCATATGTTGGCCAAACTGAACGTATTTAACAAATAGAGAGCAAAAAGCAAAATATTGCCTTTGGGAGATTTTAATTAAATTCTGGCAACTTCTTGGCAACTCCTAATACATATTAAATGAAATGCTTTGATTTTCCTTCAAGTATTTGCCAGCCATCTCTGGCCAAAATTATTAGCCAAATCTGAATCATTTCAGTTCTCTAAAACACACTGTTCACTCATAAGTTTGCCATGTTCTTGGAAGGGCATGGTAGGTGTACCATATTTGTTCTCTGACCAGTCACAAAACTCATAAGCACTCCCTCTTCCATGAATAAGAACTGGCTAAGGAAAATCTGGGATGTTTTAATCTTCTTCACAGGCTTGTTGTGGAGGTAAGCTCAAGGATAAATCCTAAAATTCCTGAAGGAAAAGGGGAAGATTTTGTGCTTGGAATTTTACTTTATAACTGACTCTTCATTTATCCAGATTCTTATTCATTCTTCTGTCTTCAGACCATATCAAGCACAAGGTACTGGATAACAAAACCGAATGGTGAGCTAACAGGGGCCTGGTGTCTGGAAATGGGTTCCCCACAGTGCTGTAGCGTGTCCCACAGGAGTGCAAAATGCTGTCTGTTTTTAGGAGTAGACAGACATAGTGCTGCTCGAAGGTGGTAGTGTGAGGGATCAGGTAGCCCTCAGGTGCTTGTTTTATGTGTCTTCCTAGAGCTTTGAGTTGGCCTTCTGTGCTGTTTTTTTTTGTTTGGTTTGATTGGGTTTGTTTCTTTCTTTGTTTGGTAGGACTGTGTTTAGATTATTCAACTATGCGTATGCTGCATAATAGGTTCAGGGTTCATAATCCCTCTTGTGTCAAACTATGCTAGTTTCTGTTATGGGCCCAAAAACTCTGTAGGAAGACTCTTGGTTAAAGGTCAGAGAGCCTAAATACACCACTGCTGAGAATGAGAGAGGAGGGCAAAAAAAGCTGCTCTCACTGGATAACAGCAGAGTCCAGAGCCCAAGATATGAGAGGTGTGTCCAGACTGCTTCAGTTTTCTTGGATGCAACAATTCCCAGTGCAAATGTCTTGACTTTGAGAAAAATATCAATTTTTTTTTTTAAAAAAAAGGTGTTACAGCAAATTTGATGGCAGTACATTAGAGGTTTCAAATAAATCAGGCTGAGCAGCCTGGCAGTGTGTGCAGGTGAGGAAAACTCATCTTTGTTTCTGCTTCTCTTTTCCTCCTAGACTGCATCAATTTCATTTGAATGACAACAGGCTGACCTCAGGCAGGGTAGTCATAGAGTGGGATTTCTCCCTTGCCCTGTTTGAATGCAGGAGCAGAGGGACAAGGAAAACAGTTTGGTGATGCTGAGCACTGTGTTGTAGTCAGTGCTAGCTTCAAGCCTGTGAGAAGACAATGAAATGCAACTAGACATCCCTCCTCTATCTTTGGAGAGAAGAAATCAACTGGAGGAAGAAAAGATTAAAAAAAACTATTACACTGAGCTGCAGCTGAGTCCTTTCCTTCAAGAAGAAGGAATCCGAACATGTCATCTGATTTAAATCAATTAAGAAGATAAAGAGTAAGTGGCATGGCCCAAGTTAATATGTCCAGCAATGAAGTGTGCCCATCTATGCATAATAAGTGAATTTTTGTTGTCTTAGCAACAGCCTGGAGATGTGTTACCCATCGGGGATAACTGTTTGGATGTTGTCAGGGTGACAAGCCAGCTACCTGTCCATGTTACTGCAGATCTTCTCCAGCACTGCAGCCCTGTCACTGACTACTGTATGCTGATGCATGAGATGTCTAAAGAGCTGTCTCTTGACTGTACACAGGGCATTGCTCTCTCCAGCCATGGCATTTATCCCATCAGCAAGCTCACTGAACCAGTGCTCTGTTGCCCAGTGGACTGACTTGAACTGACTCATCCAGGGCAACATGGGAGTTGTCACTTCTGCTAGTCCTGCATGCCTTAGGAAAACTGCTCCACAACATGCTCTTCTTTACATCAGCAAATGTAAGAAACCCTTATGAGTGAGGAGAACCTAGGAAAGCTAAAAACAGTGTTAATAAATGTGTGAACTCTGCTTCTGGAGCAAAGCCTTGCAGATCCTGTCTTTAGCCCGCAGTTCCCACATCAGTGCTCTTGAGTTGGTTCCTGCAGGTAACAGTCTGACTTAGTGTCTCTAAAGCACTCATTTCAAGGCAGCCTGAACTCTTGCAGAGTCAGGAGTGTCCTGTGCAGGATATCAGGTGTAAGCCCAGGGGCTCAAGGTAAGGCCAGCTCTAACCTAGAGATACAGAAGATCCAGAGTTATTTTTGCTGCTACTGGAAGCTGATTTTAACCCCATTTACAGGCAAAGTCACAATCCCCTGGCTTGGCTCTGAGCAGCTCTGAGAGAAATGATTGTTTCCTCTTGAAACCATATGGAAGTTGGTTTCCAGTGATTTTTCTCTGGTACTTTTTGGGCTTTCGCCTTACAGAAAGGCAGACTCCTTTTAGAACATGACACTTCTGTCAGCAAGATTTAGCTTCTGGCTCACTAGGCTGTCAAGGTTCCTAATTTTACTTGGCTATTCCTTAAAACAAACAAATAACCCCCCAAACCAAACAAACCCTTCTTACCATTGATGAAAGCTGATGTGTTGATGGTAGTGGAGACTGTCATTCTCCTAACGAATAAATTTATGCTAGCAGTAGCCAAGCAGACCCTTCTGGCTTTTGTACCTCATCCCTAGTGTATAGGTTGAGCTGCTCTGGTGTCATGGCTCAGCTGGTCATCCAGCTTCCCACTCAGGCAGCCCACAGGGACTAAGTTATACATGCAGTGGGAGCTTCTGAAGGGGAGAGCTGAGCATTAGTGAGTTACTAAGTTGGAACAGCTGTCAGATCCATTTCTAAGTGTGGTGATCGGCAGGTATATAGTTGTGCATTAGTCCAATGAACTGAATTTAAATGGGTGTCTTAGGGCTGAAAGCTATGTTAGTGACCTGAGTTGCCCTTATTCTAATTCTCTGTTTGTTTCAGTCCCTCTTGTTCCTGTCATTATGCCAAGATGGTGTAGCTGAAGCTGGGGAGGGAGGTAGAGACCAATCAATTAAAAAAAAAATCCGTATTTCTGCTGGGGAAGAAAAAAACCAAAATTCAGAAGTCTAATGATTCTTTCTCTAAAAGTGGACTCAAACTGTTACGAAAGAAAAAAAAAATTTGCTACCGTTCTAGGTTAACACTGGATGTTTTTGACTGTGAAAGATCCAGAGCAGAGAAAGTAGGTATCTCCTCACTTCAGAGCTTTATCTATCAGCATGTGAATCTGTGAGACTTCTCATTTCAGAGCAAAATATGAGGCTGCATCCTAAGATTGGAAAATTGTTTTAATTGGTAACTTAATTTTTAAACAATTAATCTTAAGGTGTCTGGAAAAGCAATGATAAGGGAAGAAGAAAATCTGGGAGAAATAAATTATCTCTGATAGGTAGGAATGCTGATCTACAGAAGCAAGTGTCTGATGCTAGAAATGCTGAAAGCATTTCAGCCTGTTTAGTGCCTTCATTGTGTTTGTCAACACATGAGTCGAATGCCATGTGACTCCTGATAGATCCACATCTCTGGGAAAGGGAGGACCTGGCACAGTGTAAGCTCTGTTGATTACATGGTTTGCTGAACCTTCAGCCATGATCTGTTACTCTGCTTTCCATATGGTCATACCTAAACTCACAAGGTATTATCAACCCCTTTGCTGTTCTCTTCAATATCTGCTAGTGAGTGACTTATACTGGATCCTGATGCAAGAAAATGAGCTTCCTGGGTGCTGAGTGCTGCCTCGGGGATTAGAGTGTATGAGGAGCCCAATGTAGCCTTCCAGAGTGAATTATAGGCTTTGCCATAGGTTAGCTTTCCCCAGGTACACAATGTTCTCCTAGACATCTGTTCTTGGCTCATCTGTGTGTCTTGCTCTGTTTGGGATTACTTGGAGCTGATGATTTTATAATTGCCCTGTATTCATTATCTCCCCCAGCTCTGGACTAGCCTGGTGAATGTGAGAACTGACAGAAAGAGAGGAGCAAGAGGTTAACCACGGGATTAATCTGATAAGTCATTACCTCTGTCATTAACCTCTACTCTTGGGCAGCACCTGGGGCAAGAGCCTCAGCTATCTGCTCTGGTTGCATAAGAAGAGGCCTAGGTTGTGGGCATTTTCAGGTAGGGCTCAGGTGCTTCCTTAGCAAATCACTTATCTAGAAAATGGAAGGCTCTACTAGCTAAGCATCGATATAAAAGAACATTTTAGGATATTTGTCTGACCTCTGGATTTCTCTCAGGAAAGGTTGAGGTATTTTCCCTCATTGATCCTCTTTCATAGCTATCAACTTTGAAGAGATGTCTTGACTATTTTAGGGCATTTGAGATGGCATGACATATTCAGACGTTCTGTCGTGAGTGCTGCTTGTGTGCTGGGGCAGCAACAGTACTAGATCTGCATTTGCCTTCTACCATTTAGTGTGCTGATGTATCTGGGGTGACAGAGACCAGGTTAAAATCCCTGGGGGACTCAAACACAACTGCCCCTTCAAACAGGTCTGCCGGAGAAGCAGACAGCAGGAAACTCTGGATTTGGTTGTTCTTGGTCTCTTGTGTGAAAATATTTCTGTGTTGTTTGAAATTCTCATTTAGCAGATGAGTGAATATTTCCAGTGAATCCTAGCTGTTCCAGCAGGTTGTCCAGGCTGGAGCCAAGCTATAGTGCTACTTACACTTGTTCCATGGCCCACTGAGCATGTATTTTGTATGTAAGGAATCTATTCTCTACTTTATACAAGTCTAAAACGGCTTCACCCCGAAGGAATGAGAAAGCTGGACTCCAGATACACTATGATAGGGCGACCAGGCTGCTTCTCTCTGAGGCAGGTGGAGAGTCACATTCCCTCTGGCAGGCTGAGGTGGTTAGAAAGTTGGTTTGTACCCTCCTGGACAAGTCTCTGGGTTCCTGGTTATTAGGTACAAGCAGAAAGCACTTGCTCCTCCTGGGAAATAAGAGGTCAACCTTGCTCTTCCCTCCTTCTACTGGTTGCTTTTCAATCAGGGCATTTTTAGACAGATGTCAGACTTTGTTGTGCTGAGAGGATCTTTTCTGCCCTTTCTTCCTTACCTATCTACCTAGCCTGCAGATTCAGTTACTTGTGGAGCTTTTTTTCTGACTCTGTCCCAGCACTAAGAATTGAAGGGCTATTATACCTTTAGAGTAACCCTGTGATGGAGACATTGTGGAAAGAGGGGAAGGCAGTGCTGAAGGTTTCCAAATCTGTGGAGGCCAGAGCTAAAAATGCATGTCCCAAGCTGAAATCCACCCACCATCTGTCTCCGGCTCTAACATTCATTGTTCTTGATTGCAGTGCCATTTTCTGTACTTTTATTCACTCTAATTTTTATGGCTGCTTGTTATACAAGACAGCTGGCTATCTTCTCTTTGGCAGTTCTTTGGGATGGGAAACAGACCTATTTTCTGCTGCTGGAGCACTGTGCCTTGTATGCTGGCTACTGTGAGAATACTGGGGGACAGGGCATTGAGGAATAGGTTATGCTGAATTGAAGCAGAACGGATGAATTCCAGTGTAAGCCAAGAAGAAACAGGGGCTAATTAAATGGGTCCAGTTCAAGCTTGGGTGTTCTTGGGACCAGAAGAAAGAAAGTACTATAAATCCTTTTTTTTCCCTTATGTGTATCGTAATATACGCAAGAGCTGTGACTTCTGCTGAGCAAAAGCCTCTGGAAGGATGAAAAAATACAAACCACATGGATCCACAAAAATTTCAGTTGTTTTTATTGTCTGGGTCAAATTCTGTCTCCTTCCCCAGGCAGAGTGCTGCTGGCAGGAGATGCTCTGCATCATGGTAGCCAGAGGCCTTGGCAAACAGGCAGGACACCCCTGGGGGGAAAGGGAGGACAGACAGGAGTTTATCCCAGCACCGTGTTAATTAGAGTGGTTATACATCCCCCTGACTGTTGAGCATGTACTCTTCTGTCCCTTTTATTCAGGCAGAGCTAATAGGAAGGAACATGTCACCAGAGAGCTGAATTGGGAGGTAAAAGAGAATGGGGATGGGGAGGCAGAGACTCCTTACACATCTCTTTTTCAGTTTTTAACTGCACAGGATCAACTAAAACTTTTTCAATGCTCTTCGAAGCATCCTCTACTCCTGAGAGAAAGGCAAGGAAGCAGGAAGCAAGCTGGAGTAAAAGTGACATCCTACCATCCAAATCCATCTCTGCAGTAAAATTATGCTGGGAGGCTCACACGTCCATCTGTGGCTTTTCAAGTACTGTTTGTAATATGGCATGTTATTGAAATGCTTCAAGGATTCCCTTTGTAATGTGTAATTACTCTGAGATATGCAGTTCGGTGCCTATTGCAGCTGCTGTTCTGACTAATTTTAATGCAGTTAAAGATGTTTGTGGATCAAAGAAATTTATGCAGATGAAATTTTAAAGCTAGTGTAAAGAACAATTTAATAGTCTCTAACACATCAGGTACTTAAAAATCCTTTACTTGGTACCTCTGAACTTGGATTTTACTTCTCATACCCACAGGACTTTGAAGCATATTTCTAACTGTCTGTTACCTCTCCTGAGATTTCAGAGGTGTCTCGTTAAAGCTGATGTTCAAGCCTATTAAATACATGAATGCAGCTTCTAATGATGCATCTCATTTAGGTGAGCTGACACCAGGAATTGGCAGGGATCATTGCTCTCTGGTCCCCCAGTGCCTGGGATAGTGAAAGCCACCTGGAGAAGTGCAGGATAATACCTTCTTCTGTTGAGAGATACAAGCAAAGTGTCTTGAACAGGCTGCTGACTTCCAGGGACACACCAACCTTGTCACCTTCTCACCCTACCAGCTCTCCTCCCTCCCTCCCTCCTGAAAAGTGCAGCCTCAGCTCCAGGAGATTGCAGATGGGAAGCATCTGTCCTTGAGCTCTCAGTCTCTCCAGACAGTTAATTATTAATCATCACAATATCCCTCGTGTCAAGCATCCGAACTGCCCATGAAGCATGGAGAACTGTTTCAGTCGAGTCAGAGAGTTTTAGTGTTCTGCCACTCATTACTGTAAAGCTGTTATTCTGTCAAAGAACTTAAGCACTCACAAGTGATAGTTATCTCAGCTGAGCCCACACCAGATGACCTGGTACTAGCAGGGGCTAGAAATGTGCAAACTTGGAAAACACAACTTAAGCTTCTTTCATGGATCTGGCAACAGAACTGGTGCTGTACCATTGCATGTGATGAGAACTGCAATGCTACTGCACTTATAGGTATATTGCCCATTATGAACACCTACCTACTAGGAACATACTTCAATATTTAGCTCCCTAAAAGATACTTGCTAGGCTATTAAATCCTGGGTGGCACAACTAATTTTCTGTGACTGTTGGCTGGCTGTTGTGCCTCTCTGTGGTATGCTGCTGCTTGCCATTTCTCTAGAAACAGAGAGACACTTGAGGTAGTTTGGAGCTCTAGGACTTACCGGTGCTCTGATTCAGCTTGTGTGCTGTTCTGAAAGAGAGACTGAGGAGAGACAGACCAAAGAGTAGGCATGAAAGAAGAAAATCACTGAACTTATCTCAAGGCACTTCTTACTATTGGGAATATTCAGACATGAGAACCTGACACCCAACTCCTTCCAGCTAGGACAATTCTAGTGGAAATGGAACTACACTGGCAGTTTATTTCTGGTTTAGGCAATATTACGCTTTCTTGCCACTATTTAAAATCCTACTATGGGAAGCCTTGGGTGTTGCAAGTAAGTGAACCTATTAACACAGGATGACACACATGACTTAAATTGTGGTCTTTAGGATCTCTAGGACATGATTAGGCCTCAGGTACCTCTGTGTTCCCCTCTGCTCTTCCTTCTGTCCCAGGATGGCTTCATGCAGAGTGAAAGAAATTATAGTGGAGTTGATGGGATGCCTCTTTGTCTGAGTAAATTGATGGTACATTATCAATAATTAGCATAGCAAGGGTCAAACACTCTTCCTTCATTCTTTACTAAGATACTATGCAGAAGACCAACTCTTATTTATATGAAATATTAGATGGAGATTTTTTTTCATCCTTTCAGTTCAAACATAACATTGTGTCCAATGACACCACAATGTTTTGTGGAAAGTACAAGTGCTTTGAACATTTGGGGATCAAAAAGCTCTAAACAGATTGTGTCACGCTGCCAACAAAGCATGTCCTTGGACTCTGGCCAAGAACAACCAAACCTTCATTTTGACTAAAGCACTGGATGTTGAGAAAGAGAAATACCCAAACTTTAGTTCTAGTTCCCATCTCAATTGCATTTCTAGCAAGTCACTTCAATCTCTGCCTTGAGTCATCTCACCTGTAAGATACATCATTTATGGGATGCTTGGATGTTTAAAACTCTGACTGCTTTTTGGCACCTGGGATGTAGCTTCCTGGGTGGATGTGATTCCCCTGGGAATGAGAGGCAGCAGCAGGGTTTCTGGGCAGTGGGCTGAGGGGCAGCAGCCCTTCATCCTGCTGGCTGCCTGACCTGTGTCCAGGTGAGCACATGCCCTCTTGCCCTATCCCTCTAGCTTGCCCTGGCAGCTGTCCCAGGCCTTCCTGTCCATCAGGGGGTGGTGGTCCCACTCCCTACTCTCAGAGCCTGCCTGGCAAGGGTGGGGATTTTCTGAAGCAGTCACCCACCACACCTGCTCCTGGCCTTAGCCTTTACTGCCCTTTGACCACAGACAGCAGATGAAGTATTTAGAGACAGCTGCTATTTCTGTCGTTAGCATCCAGACTTGCTAGGAGAAAACTGCTGAAATCTGTGACAGCTGAAATCTGAGTCAGAGGAAGCTTTTTACTTCAGCATGTACAAAAGCAAGGGGAGAGTGAAGTAAGGGGGAGGGAAAGGCAGAGCTCGATTTGCTATTCATTTAGTTCTGTCAGGAAAGCCCGAGCAACTCAAGATGATGGCGTGCGAATTGCAAACACGCAAGTTGCAACATGGTGGATGTTGTTCAAGGGATGGGAGATGCAGAAGCAGTGGGTAAGAAAACAATGCAGCATGAGGGGCCTGTTTGCTGTGCTTTGTGACAGGATACATTAACTCTCCTGAGCAGTGCTGTGCTCTGGACCCTGCTGATGGTACTTGACAATTTAAAGCAAGTGTATCTCCATGCTGGGTTGCTGTTGCAGGTGTTGGAACAGGATGCACAAGGGATCTGCTTAGCCTTTTCCACTCCAGGGCATGATCCTTTCTCAGTCTTCTCTGGTGTACTTCCCATTATTTCCCTGGAGAAGGAAAAGGCTGTTATTCCCAATCTGCAGCTGAGGCACCGGCTTGCAGAGAGGCTGACTTGTCTGATGACATGAGGCATGGAATGAAGCTGTGTCAGGGGAAGTTCAGACTGGACATTAGGAAAAAGGTTTTCACTGAGACAGTGAACGGCCACTGAAACAGGCTCCTCAGGGAAGTGGTCACAACACCAGCCTCGCATGGTTCAAGGAGCATCTGGACAATGTTTTTAGTCATTATAGTTTAGTTTTAGATAGTTGTGGGAGAAGGAAGGAGTTGGACTTAATGATCCTTATGAGTCCCTTCAGATTTGAGATATTCTATGACTCTATGATTAGGTAACTTGTGCAGTCTCGTAGGTTTTGATGTGGAGCGAGGACTGTGAGACTGTTCTTATTCTTCTCCAGCTGTGACTGCTGAAAATGCTCTGATTTCTTTTTAAGAATTATGATGGATATTTCAAAGCAGTGTTTTATTGAGGCTTCCCAGTTTACCTGTGCTCTCCTTTGATGAGTTCTGATAGCTCTCAGCACTGAAGGGAACTGTGGGTCAGAAGTATTCTTCCAGCACTCAGTCTTTTCAAAATGAAAGTGCAGGCCCTCTATTGTTATCAAGATTTCCAGTTTGAAAGAAAACTCCTAGGATTTCATGTTGTACTGTGGCACCAACAGGATCAGAGATGGTTCTTCCCAAACTGATTAATTTACAGAGCATCTCTGGTAATACAATTCAAGAGGCTTTCTGAAAAGGTGTCACTTAGTAAACAGGGGTAGATGAGCCAGAGCAGGAACAGTTAATGCCCCCCTTTTTTCCCCACGACTCTGTATAAGCTTTGGACTGAGACAAGAGGAGGTAAAGGAGAAACAGTCAGTCTCAGTTCTGGCGAATGACTTGACAACAGGATTACATACATGTTAATCCATCAAAATTTATCCTCTGCTTTAGAAAGAAAAACAATTGCTCTAGACAAGCCTGAAATCTTTATGCTGACCTCTTTACACAGGTTATTATTTAATTTGATGGCCAATAGATATGAAAATATTCTTGTTTTACTTGGTACTTGACAAAATAAAATGCTACCTAGGATTTTGGGGAGATAAGAACACATTACATGCTGGGGTTACAGGAGGTGATGTGGTTAAACACTGCATGCACATATGTGCTCTGGGGACAGCTTGACAGACTGCAGGCTTTTGGAAAGAACTAGTCTAGCAAAGGAGCAGGGGGGGAGAAAGCATCTGCCAGTAAATAGATGGATAAAGATGTTACGTGCTGCTTTTAAGAAGCACCAATCATCTTTATAACTTTGACAGGTGGCAGAGGGGCAGGAGGGGAGGAAGAGATTCAGAGAATTGTGTGGGTGGTGAAGAAATTAATCCTAATGAATTGAAAGAGCAAATCCACAGTGGGCAGAAAGCTTTGGATTTCTGCCCTGCTGGATATGAATAAATAGAAGAGAACCCCTTTTGCACGCAAGAGCTAATTGGGCAATTACAGCGTCATCTCAAAACCTTTGCTTAAATTGTATCCTGACTATAGAAGCGTGAGGCAGATTCTCTGCCATAGGTTCATAAGGCTTCCCCAGTCTTTCAGACAGATGAAAGCTCATCTTTGAAACACCTCCCCTCATATTTCCAAGGTTTCCTTTCCATGTTTTTATTCTTATTCATAGAAAAGAACACACGAACATAAGAATGGCCAGACTGTTTCAGACCAAGGATCCATCTAATCCAATTTCATTATTCTTTCCTCAATGCCTGCTTGTGGCCACAATTGGGAGATGGAGCAGCACAAGCATATATGACACTTCCTTCTAACATGTTCACACAAATTTAGCTCTGGGGCTTCTCTGAGCTTGACCTCTGCTTCTCTACTAGTTCTCTATGGCTCTTTCTTCCATTCAGTTTTCCTGAGCAAATGTAAACTTCTGTATTAACAGCCCTTGCTGGTAGCTTGCAGGTGTACTATCTAGTGGTGAAAAGCTAAGTCCTCTTCTATTTCCTCACTCTTCCTACTTCTACAAAAATAAAAGTGGGAGGTTCCAGCATGGGAATGTCACCAGTTTTATTTTGGTGGAGACAAGAAAATGCTGATGGAAAGATTGAATTTATTTTTTCTGCAACAGTGAGTGTCAGGTTTGAGTTCTCCTTTTACAGCTTTGCTATCACTTGGCCCTAAAGACTTCTCTTCTGACCTGTTGGAGGAAGGATTGAAGAAATAAATGTTACTAGAGAGGCTATTCTTCTATTTTTTTTAGATCTGCCCAGAAGCTAAAAGTGAAAATGTTTTCTTCTACTTTTGAAAGCACAGGGTCCTGAGACAATTTAGGAGAGGCAGTGCTCTCTGCTGGACACGCTGGGGTCCTCCCACCCCTAATTTGTGCATTCATGGTGTCTAAATCTTTATTGTGACTGCACTTGAACTCAGATTTGAGTGCCACAATGCCATGCAGTTCCATGTGCCAAAGAACAGAGCATCTGAATGCTTCCAAAATCTTGGTTATTCTTAAGGCTTTAAAACTCAGGACTGATTCCTGTTTACTTCAACCGTCTTCCAAAGGCTCACTTGTGTCATGAATCATGTTATTCTCCATTCCACCTCTCTGCTGAACCTAGCTGGCATTCTTTCTCTCACAAGTGTTTTTCTTTAGGACTGGCACTAGCACAGCAATTCAGCACCAGGCTGGGCTTACTCACATCCATTGTGTATTGCCATCTGATCAAACAGATGAGAAGGAGCATGTGCCTTGCTAGGACTGAGTTGGAAGGGAAAGCAAAGAAGGTATTTGCAAACACAGACGCACAAACCCCATGGTATTAGTGTTCAAGTGAGGTAGAAACCATGGCTGCACAATTATACAAAATAGAAATTAAGCTCATGTCACAGTAGGTGGTCTTTTTTTACAAAGAGAGAGGAAAAAAGCTGCATTGCTGGCTAGTTTTTCTCTGTCCAGCACTGTTTTCATACTTGGTTACCTGCACATTGGTGCTGCAGGGTAGCAAACCAAGCTCTGTGTTTACTCTCGTTGTTCACCATGTACAAATGCACTTTGGAGGATGAAGGATGCTGAGAGTTAAAAAATTTGCATCTTCTGTAGTTTACTTGCTGAAGAAGGCTGTCTTCTGAGCAGGCTAATTATTGCCACAGAAAGCTAAGGCATTCCTAGGGATTCAGAAGCACACTTGTGTAAGTCACCATGTTCTGGGAGAGGATGATTAGGAGAAAATTGTTGCTATAAGGAGTTTTGCCAAGGACCAATCTGCAGTGCTGCACCTTTGGTGCAATACTGGGCTCGTTTCTAGGCTTGATTACTAAAATAGCAATGTGAAAGGAGACTGATTATTGGCTTTGTACACAATCTTGGGCATGTTTGCTTATTGCTAGCCAGCCACCTGATGGAAAGCAGAGGGTTAAAACACTGCTGTTCCCTAAGGCTTTGTTGTACACATACAGACTGTACTTAGGTTTGCACATGTGATGCATGAGCAAATATGTCTTGTTTGCTTGTGAAGTTTTTGCCATGTTCTCCTGTGGAAGGAGGCAATACTCTCCTGCTTACAATACGCTGGTGTTTGCCTTGTCCTGCTGTTAATGATTCATTTGTGATACCAACTATGAGCCTCAGCCATGAACTGGGATTCCACCATGTTTCACAAAGACACTTTGTAAATAGGAGCCAGAGAAAGAGTTCTGACTCCAGATTATGAGATACTTCTCATCTAGGTCTGACAGGAAGCATGTGAACAGAGATTGGTTTATGAACTCCATGTGGTGACACTAACCCCTCCTGAGATCTCCCAGTCATGCAAGCAGTCCCTTGGTCATGATGCCCAGATTTATATTATTTTGGGGATTTTATCCCTTTGTGGTCTCTTCCAGTAAGAGAGGCTAAACAAGATTATTGTGATGTTAAAGGGAAGCACAGTGAAATGAATTATATAAATGCTACTGAGCTCGTACTTCATAGAGCAAATGGAACTTTCACGTAAGATGAAATATATCAGGCTGGGCTGCTGATCTTATTTGTTTGATGAATCTGTTTACCTCTTGCACGCATCCATCTAGCTTGGGAGAAGGCAGATATATGGAGTGGGAACTGAATAGTCTCAGACCTATCCATTCATCACCTGCATGACTTTCATTGCTAGAGTGTCCAGATTACTTCCCTGCTATATAGGAATAGAAGTCTTTCTTTTCTCTTGGTTTACTGGACAATTAGCTTAATTTATGGCTTTATGACCATTTGTATTCCTTAGCTTGCATGAGTGAACTTAAAGAAAAGCAACTCAAGGGAACTGAAATCCATGTTTTGTATAATACCCTTAATCACTTGTGCAAGTCATGTCTGTATCAAAGCTAATTCCAACTGAATGAGGTTTTGCCCTTGTTCTGCACTATGGATCACTCTGGAAAGAGCATGGTGATTTTTTTAGGTCTCTGGTTCTCTGAGAATTTCTGGGTCAGTATGGAATATAGGTTGTGTATACTGTCCTATTAAGAACACATGCTCTTATTTTAGGTAGTAATCAAAATGGGGGTGTGCTTGGAGTGTGCTTTTTCACTTCTAGAAATGAGCTGCAATCTGCTTTTGAGAAAGCTGACAATGGCCCACCTCCTAAGGCCAAATAAGCTTTGCTTTTCTACAATAGATATCTGGGCACCTAGAAGCTTCTTATAAGGGCCAGTCTAGGGAGACAGCTTAATCTGAGAGCAGATGTCTTTGATATTAGAGGATGTTGTGAGCTAGGTGAGGCATCACAGTGCTTACCTCTTTCTCCTACATCAGCCTGGCCACAATTCAGATTAGATGTCTGCTCTGCATGCAGGAGAAATATTTGGCAGCTCTCTGAGGGATCTGGCAGACAACACCATTTGCACGCCATGGTACAGATATACAACCCTTTCTCTTTTCACTGAAGCAAATAAGAGCCAAGATGTAGTTTTTTTATAGAAATAAATACTAATGGGAGTGGCGAGAGGGAGACAGAGGGACGAATATTCCCAGGGAAACTTGTTACATAAGACAAATTCTCCTCTTTGGTCTTATTGAAGTATTTCCTTATCTTCTCTTTTCGCCTTCAATTCCTGATCTTATTGGGTAAATTGCAGATGTGGAGATACTGTAAGATGTAAGTCCATGAAGGAAGCAGCTGTCTGAATCTCTTGGGTCATTTCAGGTCTGTTTCTAGGTGTATGCAACATACAGCAGACTAGCACAGATTTGCTTTAACACAAGTGTAAAATTGCTAGTGTGCCCAGAAGAAAGGAAATATTTAGGGCAGCCTGAATGCTAGTCCAACACATGCTGTGCTGTTTATGAGGTGGGGGTAAGGAGAAGAAAGAAAGGACAACTTGGTGCTTTCCAAAGAAGCTTCACTGTCAGATTTGTGCCTCTCCCTGTGCAATGGTGTGTGTGTGACCCTTGGAAGAAGCAGGCACAGAGGCTGTCCCTTTCAAGGGGCAAACCTCTGCATTTTAATCTGAAGTGGTTGGCACACAAAATAGTATCTTCCTAGTACTAAATGCTGATGATTCGTTGCCAGGCACTGTTCCTAACAGCCATTTCTGTCTTTCAGCAAGGGATGGCTATTAAATGCTTCTAGAGCTGCACATCCAATGCTGCTTATTAAATAAAGACAGAGGGAATCCTTGGAGGAAAAAAAAACCCAAACCAAACAAACCTCCCGTAGCCCCCAGCCAAACCAAAGCAGAACACATTATATCAGAGTTGTTAAGACACTCTCACAGCTTTTTAATTTGTTCCCAGGCACAGTGGCATGCTGCACATGTTAATAATTCTGTTGCATCTTCATATGGGAGGAGCAAAAGTACCCTTAAAACACTTCGTCAGCATCCAATAGGTAAATGCCAACAACAAGAAACGGTTACTTATTTCCTAAGCTATTCCTGTTTAGTATCTTTGGTCATTTTAAACAGTGCTACAATCACTCAGCATAGAAACTCTTGGGTCCTGGGTTATAAACAATTTTCTGTCTGAACCTCCCCGATTGGTGTTTCTGTATCAGTTTTGTGCCTTGTAGACAATAATTATTCCAACAACCCAATTTGCTATTGAGCTAGATTGTACAGTTACCCCTTCTTGAGACCGTTCCCTTCTCAATGAAATGTTCCTTGCTTTAATATTTTTTTCTTTCTTCAGACCAGCAGAAGTGGGTTTTGAGGGAATATGTATTTGAATCTCCATGTCACAGCAGCATTTTATCATTGCTATATTCAGGTTCCTTGCTTTCTGTTTTATCCCTTAAATTCTAATCTGGAGGTATCACTGCAATGCGATTCTTCAGTAGTTGTGCTGGAAGAGCAGAGAGAGAGAGAGAGTATGCAATTATGGCAAAAATGCACACGTATCCATTTACTTGTATGAAGTGCGGAGAGATGCGACACTGTATGACATTGGAACTGTATTTGAAGAGTTTTATCCAAGACAGGACAAACACTGTAGGGTAAAAGGACAGGTCGCTAGCTGCAGGAGTCTGTATTTCCCAGTATTTTTCTAAGCTAAGCTGGTTAGGCATCCTGCCAGCCAGTCAAGGGCCCTGGAACCTCTCCAGGAAAAAATCACAGCTCACATTGTGAAAGGGTTTTCCCCATCTACGCTGCAGAATAGATTCTCTTCTCAGAAGCTTGGAGACAAATATTGATTTTTTTTTTTTTTTCAATAGCAAACTAATGTTAGTGGCACACAGTCAATTTCCCTCATGGACACTATGAGGTATTTTGAATACGTGCCACCAAAGCTAGCACGGAGTATAGATTCCTTGGTGCAAACAGGCCCTACCTTGCTCTTTTCTGATCTGCTGTTGGCTCACAGGACAGGCTCAACTAGTATTGGCAAGTGAATGGGAATGAGACAGAGTGAGAAATTACATGCCTATACAACATGTAATTTTGACTTTACACAGCCCTTGCATAGAGAGAAAATCTGGAGAATATTATATTCTTTTTTTACTTCTCTGTAAGGATCCAGATTCACCTGTGGGTAGGTTTAACTCCTGGCTATGAGTTGCTAATGCTGCCATTAGGATCCCCAGGGTGAGTCCTACTTTGTGGACTTCCAGCAGCAAACAATCAGTGTTTGAAAGGAGAGCTGGGATCTTCATCTCTCTTGAGGATTCTCGAGTATGGAGCTCACAGTGTAGTGCAATGGGAAGGTCTTCCATTCAGATTGCTGAGAGTGATGGTGTTAAACACTTCAGGGTAAATGAGAATTCGAAGAAGAATTTGGAGGATTGCAGTTTTGAATATGAAGGCAGTATTATGTTGAAGAAATTTAGTTTTTACCTAGTCCAGAGTAAATGTGTAGTATGTCCATAGCAGAGCAGGGAATACCTCTCGAGTCTTTGTTTGACATCCTAGCTATGGAACTATCCTTCATCAGTTTGTCTGTGAATGTTCAAATATGCTTCCACCTCCTGTTTGGACCCACAATTTTTTTGCTCAGTTTTGTTTTTTTTTCTTTTGCAATAACTTTATTTCCTTTAATGTTTATGTGCCTCTCATTTAAATTTTTTTTTTTCTACTGAAGATGTCAGATTTTGTCTAACAAATGTAACCCTGCCAGCCTAGAAATTTCTTTGAAGTTGTTTCCTGTCTACCTTGGGTCTCTACACAACAGGTTGAAAACAGTATGTTACTGTGCTCTGCATTAATGGGATGGAAGAAAAGGAACTATTTATTCCATTGCCTGTCGTGCTCACAGTCCTTCTGTGATATCATAAATGGACTTCTTATCCCCTTCTGACCACTGTAGTTGCAATTACTTTGTTGTTACCTCAGTCTTCTCCAAGTAGTTATCTATGTAGAAACTTGGCAGAAGTCAGAAATTGTTTTAATCAGTTTCTTATAATTTCTTGGTATAAAGAGAGTAGATGTCCCTGCCTTGTGTACCTAGGAGGCTGTTGCTTTTGGTGAAAGCATTAATAAATTGGATTGCAATGCAAATATGGGTATTCCTTCCACTTGGTAGTCATCTCTGACAAAAGAAACTTGTAAGTGGCCTGCATGCTGATCAAAATTTTCAAGGTTGTATGTGTCACAAGAGGGACTTTATTGTTAGTCCATTGCATCCCATTCCTTCAGGCTGGTCACAGCCTGGAAAATTTGGAGATGATCCTCCCTTCCTCTGCCACTGACTAGATATGGTTAGGAGAAAAGGCAGAATGATCTTGACAGGTAATCAAGGCTTATGATATGAAATGAAGATTGAGTATGTTTGTCTGGATCACCTGACAGGTGTGAGTCACTGTCAGAGGATAACAGAAAACAAAATACCATTCAGGAAAAAGAGTGAGCTCCCCAGTCCGCCAAGCCATGAAGCCTTGTTAACAGGATGAGCAGACAGACTTTTTTGTCATAAGTATTAATTTTCTCCCTCAAAGGCTCTGAAGGCTGTGGCTATGAATTGGATCCTGATGAGTAATACTTTATTCCTGAAGTACTTATGAATGGAAACAGCACAGTGAAGGGTGTTTCTAACTATACTGTAGCTTGAAAGAGATTAGTGTTTTGGATGTTCTCATTAGAAACCCAAGAAGAGATCACAAGAAATCTGCCTCAGGTGGTCAGGCATGGACTGTTGGTGTGCCTGGGTGTAGGGGTTTGGGTTC
>VWPU01000967.1:0-70451 GCA_013398955.1 Callaeas wilsoni
CAGCACCGGCCGGGACGCAGGAGCCGCCGCCGGGCCCTTTAAGGGACCCCCCAAGCCCTCCGCCGGCCGCCCACCCTCCCTCGCGCGTGCGCGGCGGGGCCGGGGGCGAGGGGCGGCGCGCGGGGGCCTGCTCGTGCCCGTGAGGGGCCTGGCAGGGGGCGCCCGGCTCGGGTCACCCTGAGCGCTCACACCTGAGGCGGTGCCCGCCCTCGGAGCGGGGCGCGGCGGGCCGGGCCAGGGGCTCCCCACGGCCCTGAACATCGCTCCTCGAATCGCCCAAGTTGTGCAGCAATGCCAATGGAGCTGCGCCTCCGCAGTGCCCAGCGCTCCGCTCCCCCGCTGCCAAGCGAGCTGTGCGTCCCAGGCTCAAAAGCTCTGGAGGATCTGTGGATTTGGGTGAAACTTGCAGGCAGTGTCAAGAGATACCACGGAAAACTTAAAATTACGCAATTGCAAAAGCCTCATTTCCTTAGAAAATCAGGGTAATGATCCGTATCCCAAATAATTCATTGAATAAATTAGCAAATTTCTTAGAGCATATGGCAGACCCCATGGATCAGTGGTGCTGCATCTCTTAACGCATGCTTCGACCCTGAGAGCAGAGCACAAAGATTGTGGGCAAATGATGACATGTATGTGTAACATTCTGTTGGTAACACAGGGTATAACTACAACCTTTAATTAACCAGCATTGCATGCTTACTGAAAAAAAAAAAAAAAAAAGTCACATCGCCCAAGTGAAAATATAAGGAAAATTACACCTGTGCAACTGCACTTACGCTGCAATTCTTACACTTCCAACCAGTGTCCTGACTTGAGACATGGCGAGCATGTTCACCCCTTCGTGTTGCTCTCCTACTGTTTGGCCATTACCCTACATGCTACCTATGAGGAACAAAGTTTCAAAAACTCAGGAACTCTGGTCATTTCTTAAGTTACAAACCTGAGATGCCCTTCCCTTTCATGCTCATTGGGTAACAGTTGCCAACTCCAAGAAAAGTCGGTTCAAAACCTGTGTACAAAAAGTTGGTCATGTGTGATACTCCTTTGTCTTTGGAACGTCAAAAATGAGCTCAGCCCCCATCCACAGCAGTCTTTAGTTTTGCTAACAATGGGAATTTTAGAAATGCTAAAATCAGCCAGCAATAATTGTGTCTATGCTGACTGTTAAGGGAGAAAATGAAAGGCAGAAATGTGTTATCTCCATCCAGCTTGAACCTGTGGCCTCTGGCATGGACAGACTGTTCCTGCAGAGGACAGAGATACCCAGTTAATTCCATGTGTCCCAGGCATGTCCCACTGGGAGGGTGGCAGCGTCCAGAGATCGAGCGCGGTAATGAAATGTGCCCCACCTACTTGGTGCTGGGTTCCTCTGGGTGGCAGAGACAGCCAAAGCACCCGTGTAGGGGTCATGAAATGATGAGAGGGACTCCTACTCCACAGCCTGTGATAGGAAAATCTGGACAAAGAAAACACAGAATAGATAAATGAGGGACCCTGTGAAATTCCTTGAGGATGACAAACGCCCTCAAGCTCCACCTCAGCTGTTACAAGAGATGCTATTGGTAATCTGTGGGAAGACTGATACAACCCTGAGAAAACCCTGAATATACCCTGAGAAGTGATTTGGCTGAGGAGAGCCGCGAAGAGCCTGTCTAATGCTGCCGCTACATGTCCCTCTCACTGCACACACACTGAAACCAAGATAACATTTCTCAGAACCCTTTCAAAGGCTGTATGACTCGCCCAGAGCCAGACAGCAGAAGTTGTTATATCGTAAGTAGATTGCTACTAGAAAGAATAGGCAATTAAAAGGACAGTATTTCCCATGCGCCACCCTGGCCCTTCCTTAGGTCATGCTTGCAGTAGCAAAATTAAAGAATTAAAGTGTCCTCTTTGAATCAAAGGGGAAGTGTTATGAATTTGCTCCTTGAGTGAATGGGGCTGTGCAAACCTCATTACCTATGAAGTTTTTACTATCAGCCTTTAAGTAATTTTTGATGGACCTAGAAAGATGCCTCAGGGAAGATCTTCAAATAGCTACCAAAAAGGCAAATACAATAAACAGAACACACAGTAGTTGGTTATGTCTTGATTATTTCCATGTTCTGTAGCCTCACCATGCCTCTTGCAAGGGCAGAGCACTTCACACCCCACTTCCTTTTCCTGAACACTGGATAGACAAAAGAATAGGACAGAAGACAGTGAGACTGAAGCCAAAGAAGACACCTGGCAGCAACTCTGTGAAGATTATGTATCCTAAACATTAACCGTGCCTGACTTCCTGCTGCCACTGGCTGACTGTGTGGCTGTTACAGCTGGATAAACACTCCACATCTCATACCTGCACACCTGCAACTCTCATCTGCTTCAGGACTGGTAACAAACACCAGACTCAGACTAGGAAGTTCCTCAAAGCATTTTTGCTAATTTCCTGGACAAATAGTGCAGGAAGAGTGCAAGTGTTATTTCTTATTGCTCGTGTAAGTTAGTAACTGTGTCTCCCAGACCTGTTCTAGGATATGTTAAAGCAGTAGCAGCACTGACAGGCAATGTCTCTGTCAGCTGAAACACAAGGCAAGAGATCACACTGGAATCTACCAAATTCAGGTGCAGGGCAAATAATGAAGCACTATTAATGAGCATTCATGGCTGTGTTCTCATCAGCCATGTTGCTGTCAAGTTCTTTGCAATTTCTGGACAAAGTTGTGCTTGAAGGAAGGATTTGAAATAGAAAAATTAATTTGCTTTGGGAATGGAAGAAGACCCTTCCAAACACAAGAGAACCAAATGTAGTGGGAAGTGGTGTGTCTGGAAAAGAATGCATGGGCAGCAGAAGGGGGCATCAAGAACTTACTGGAGACACACCACTCTGGTGCTAGTGAGAAGATCACAGAATCAGAGAGTCATTTATGTTGGAAAAGACCTTTAAGATCACAGAGTCCAACCATTAGCCCACAACTGCCAAGTCTGTCCCTAAAACATGTCCCTTAATGCCATGTCTACACATCTTCTAGATACCTGCAAGGATGGTGACTGAACCACTTCCCTAGGCGGTCTGTTCTAGTGCTTGACAACCCTTCCAGTGAAGAAATTGTTTCTAATATCTAATCTGAACTTCTCCTGGCACAACTTAAGGCCATTTCCTCTTGCCCTATCACTTGTTAGGTGGGAGAAGAGGCCAACCTCCACATGGCTACAACCTCCTGTCAGATAGCTGTAGAGAACAATAAGGTCTCTCCTGAGCCTCCTTTTCTCCGGGCTCTGGTCTCTTTATAGTAAAAACTTGAAGATATAACACCTAAGTTAATCACCCAGGATAAGCAAGCTAAATACAGCCTTCAGTAGATGGCCCATACTAATGTTTTTTCTGTTGGGTGTATCCTTCCCTAACATTGTGCCACTGAAAAGAACTTGGATTACTTATTTCTCTTTCTGCAGCTGAGCAAGACTGTAGCAATTTTCTGCCACATAAACCCGTGTAGCATTAAACTTACAGGTCTATATGGACAAAACTGTATCAATTACTTTACCAGAATGAATTAAAAAAAAGGAAAAATAGAAAATTCATGGAGCTTGAATGATCAATTTCTTCAGAAATATGAGTCTTAAGACAAATGACACTCTTCAGGGTTTAAAACAGCTAGGGTTTTAGTCAAGAATCAGCTATCCTCAGATTTGCTGTGAATACAGTATGAGAAGAATGTGGAAAGGAAAACAAAGATGTACAAACATCAAAACTTATGGGAGGGATGGCGGGGGGAGGGTGAAGTGGCAGCTATGTGATAATATACAGTGAGGGTTTAGAGTCTTGATTTGCAGTGACTGCATTTTATGCCTGTCACTGGCAAATTGACATTTTAAAGATATGTTCTTGACTGCTTTTTCATGTCAGTATCTTTGTTCAGGCTATATCTAGGCTGATGAAAGGAATTTCAATTAAGGATGAAATCCTTTCCATACTGTATTGAAATGCACAGGGTGGGAGCAGAGGGAGAATGGAGCAATGAAAGCTCTATAGAGAGTTCTTTAAGGCATCTTGCTGACACAGGACAAGATAGTTTAGGAATGCCTCAGGCAGTGCACTCTGTAGTGGTTTACTGTGCCTTTACAAAGAAACAGTGTGCATTCACCTTAGTGCCAACTGCCTGAGGCCATATATCATTCAAACAGGGGGCTAAGGGTTTAATAAATCCCATCTAGTTTAGTCCTCAAAGGAATAGCAGTCTGGAGTCATTCAGGAGTGGCAGGGAGGGTGGCCACATAACCTGGCAGGAAAAGGCGGATTTTCACCCTGTGTATGTAAGCAGTATCCTGGGAAATGAAAGGGGTTATAAATCTGCATAGTGAAAGCCTTAGCGAAAAGAAGCGTGAAAAATAGTAAGACATGGATACAAAGACAGTTCATGAGAGAGAGAAAAAGAGAAAGACAATAGGAAACTGAGAGCAGGAGGAAAAAAAGGTATTCTAATTGTAGGAAACCACATCAAATCCACTTTATCTACCTACCTTGCAATCACCCAGTATTTGGAGTGAAAGACAAATTAGTTCCCACTGAGCACTTCCAGGGAGATGTATTTCTCTTTGGATGCTTGTCCTTGTCCACCATTTTTCCAGCCTATGTCACGGTGAGCATTTTTAGTTTGCTGATACATCCAGAATGCTCACCCAGCCCTCCCAGCTGGGCTCCAGCTGTCGTGGTGACCTTCAGAGAGCAGCTGATCCACACTCCACTCCCACCCGTGCATTCAGCGTGGGTGTAACAAGTACGCTCCAAAGATTCCTTAGGACCTCTACATGTACCTGTAGGTAGTGCCTTCATTTAGGTCTGAGGCTGGACATTGAGGCGTTACTGCTCAACAAAATCTGGACAGAGTTCTGTGTCACTGTGGCCAGACCCATAATTAAGCTATCAAGAGTCAATTTGTGTACGTCTGTAGCACTAGAGAGTCATTAATGTGACTGAGGCATAGACATGTATTTCATTCACTACAGTAATTCATCTATTAAGATGATCTGATTTATCAGTAAGAGCCAGAATGACTGTTCACATGGTTTATCCGTGTCCAGTTATTCAGGGATGAGGCTGTCATATATGAAATCCTGATCTGAGCATTTGCATACAACTGCCAAATCCCATGTATGTTACAGGAACGGAAGTGGAAAACTGCCAAATTCTCCTGAAATAATGTGGGAGCTCTGATGGTGTATCACACTGTTCCCTGAAAAAAGTTAAAACTAGAACAACTGGTTTCTGTGTTTCCCCACATTCCAGAAATCATAAGAAAACCTATGCTTCATTTCATCATAAACCTCCAGGGCATTTTCAAGGTCAGTGGAGATGGAGTTCAGGCTCTCATTCATGAGTACTGTAGTTAAAATTAAAAAACGTATTTTGGCTTCTGCATGCTACTGTGTGTCAGAAATCAGCGATGCTTTCTTGAGGCATGTGGATTCTTCTAACTGCATGTCAATCTTCACATCCAAAGACTGAACCACATTCTTCATCTGGAATAAACCTATGATAATAAGTTTGAATTTAATTTTTAAAAAGCACAAGCACAGAAGGGCCAATGGTGATTATTTAAAATCTATGGAGATCTATAATTTTTTTTTCTTCTCAACATCACTTAAACTTGGTTTTCTGAAATCATACAAACCAAAACCACCATTAGTCTGAGACCATCCCTTGACTCCCTGAGAGATGTACATTTGAAAAGCATGTTTTCACCTGAAACACACATTTGAGGCTAAAAACCAGACAGCCCAACTCTCAAGCACTGCCTACTCCTCCCTTCCGTCTCTTTAAGTTCTTATCTCCCCTATTCTCCCTAGAAAGCCTGGATAAAGCCTGTTGTTCTGTTAACATGCTTTTAGCAGTGCATGAGGAAGCCGAGAACGGAACTGTGGATATATTCTCTCTTTGGTGGTGCTGCTGGGGGTTACTTTACCAGTCACTAGATGCTGGTGGCACTTTTTGCCTCCTATGGCAACAACAGCAAGGCATCAAGAACTGCTCCCTGTCCCAAGTGTGATCTTCGATTTTGTGGCACTCATCTGGAATTCTGCACCCTGATGTTCTGAAAGCAAATAGGGAAAATCTTGAATAGATACCGTGACACAATGAATCTGGAGGGAAAACGTGAAGTTACCAAAACTGCTGCGGTAAACCAGCGTATACTCCACATGCAGCACTGGCTGAGTGCATTGGGCACGTGGGGCCAGTGGAAGAAGCAGGGTTAAGAGACAGATGAGCAGAGATGCTCCTCTCTGTGAAGAGTGGTAGGAGGCAGCAGAAATGACACATTCTGGCTTCAGTCCTCACCAACTGCCTACAACTGTTACCATTACTTGAAACCAAATATTGCTCCTTTTAGCTCAAGGACAAATTCTGAGAACAGAAGAGGAGACAGTGAGCTGGGAGTCCTCTGTGCTGTCTCAGAGTCATTTTGTGGGCAAACTCAATTCCTCCACATTGCCTTTTAGTCACTGTGGTTTCCAAAAGGTCAGACCCTGATGTTCATAGTCTAGGGAAATTTCCTAGAAAAATCTTCAATGTTTGGTCCCTTATTTCTAAAAAAGCAGTACAAATACATCCAAGCACAGGAGCCCACCACTACTTTTCCTACAATCAACCTTAAGAATAATTTCTTTTCCTATTTACTGCAGTTATTTACATATTTATCATTACCTCTATTCTGTAGTTTTTTCAGATTACTGCAGTTCCTTCTACTTTTTCCTTCTT
The DNA here is from genome assembly GCA_013398955.1 of Callaeas wilsoni. NCBI lineage: Eukaryota > Metazoa > Chordata > Aves > Passeriformes > Callaeidae > Callaeas > Callaeas wilsoni. Next base: position 6,746 of record VWPU01000967.1, read on the forward strand.
CAGTTTCTGAGTCATTCTTGTTCTTCATGTCTCCCAAGCTGACCCACAAGTATTCTCAAATGCTCCAGGCTGGATATGGTACCCAACTGTGGCCTTACTCATGGTGAGCAGAATAGTAGGATGAGCTCATAGCTTGTAGACTGCACTTTCACTGATCTACCCCAGTATGATGTTTGCCTTTTTTTTTTTTTTAATTTTTTAAGATCTCCATGACACTGCTGGTTCCCATTGAGCCTGCAGTTTCTCTAACTCCCATACCTTTTCAGCTAACTCCTGCTTACTCTGTTGGGTCTTTACTCCATTTCTTTGCAATTGATTTTTCCTACCAAGACACAGACCATTACAGTTGTCCTTATCAGGTTGAAGTTACCAACTTCTAACACAATCAACATACTCAGCACTTGCAGAGCTGCAAAAAAACAGAGCTGAGTACAGAGCCTTGGTCAGGTCAGCCCAGCCTTTTTAGGAGGCACTTGATATTCTTCTTTTCAGACCCCTTCTGGTCTGTAGAGGGCGAAGGCTGCCAGGGCTGTTGGCCAGCCGGGATGACTGAGAGGGTCTCCCTGGGAGCCCCTTACGCTGCCATGGGTGGGCAACTGCTGTGGGGCAAAGTGCCAGCCTGACCCCAAACCACATCCCATGAGCCAGCCCTCTGCTTGTGAGCTTTGACACGTGACAGGCAGGAGCAAAGTCTCACCTTTCTCCTAAGAGAACAAACATTTATATTCTTTTTGAGTCACAGTACCAGAAAATAAAAAAACATAAAAACTATTTACCATCTGATGAAAAGATAACTATTTTCCCTTTTTTTGCTGAACCTGTGATGTAACATCTGCATATATATATGGGATACTTCAGGGCATATGTGCTTACTCCAAAGATAGTTTTTTCTGAGGTGTATAAAGCTTTCCATAGATTTGTTCCCGGTCTTCCAAAATCTCACACTGTTTTATATGTGATTATCAGACTGTACACATGTGAGCACTGGCAATACAGAACAAGCCTCATCATTCTTCATACCTTTGTCTGACAGGGGTGTTTAAAGAGATGTGCTGCTAATCACTTCGACTGCAGGAGTCCGGGTATGTAAGTACAAAGAGACTCATTACTTACTGGTGAAGCAGCAGTAATGAAATCCAGTGACAGTGATGTGGAGGCTAGACCCAGAAAGAGAATAATCCAAGCTACTGTGATAACAGATTGATGTTAAGTATGTAATTAGAGAAGGAAAAATGAATGAAAAAGGAAACAGATGTAAACCAGCTTAATAGTTATTTTGTATCTTCTTGCCAAATATATCTTATTACATATATTTGTATGCTGCTGCATTTTGTATTACTGCTGCTTTTAAATCTCTGCTAACCAAAATGTTGCAGATATGGACAGCCATGACATTTTCCTTCAGGGTTACAATCCTGGCGGTTCTGCCAAGCTCAGCTCAATGCAATAACCTGCCAGGACGCTAAATAGTTAATGAGGTAACAATTACATTTATAAGAAAGAAAAAAATGGTAGATGGTCAACTCCTTTTGGCTGAAGTCTTTAGGTTTTAAAAATTAACACCAAGGTACTGATAAAATACATGGTAATTTCCCAAGGAAAGATTAGAGGCTTGTGCTGAAGATAAAACCCAAAGCATATGTTTCCCTGCCCGGGCTTTCATGTATTAATCCTATATGGATTGATGGTGTAATTAGAACAATTCTCTGACAGTCACAATTTGATGAGCACCATCCTATAGCTAAGCACACATTCCTTATTCTCCCAAGACCACGGGAATCTGAATATCTCACTGCTTTCACTTTGTTCAGTATTAAAAGGGAGTTTGGTGCTCATGTCTGTCAGCAGGTAATAAAGACTGGATTCCACAAATGACATGAGACGATGCCTCCCAACCCTCCAGAGCTGTGACCAGGCTGACAGATCTTTGTGCACTGGTTATCAAGAGATGACCCTTCCTTCCCACAGCTCTCAGCCTGATTCACATCAGCAAGGCTTTTGGTGACTGCTCGAATGACACAGCTGCGCCCTAGACCAGCCTGGTGTCGACTCCGAAGTGATTTCTGCAGTGAAGGCACTGTCAGCAGGTGGTCCAAGACTGCTTCATTGCTCTGTGTGTCTGCTGCTCCAGCTGCGCCATCTCTTTTCAGTCAGACCAAGGCCATTCTGGGCTTGCAGGACAAGTATTGCAGAGCTGGAGAGCAGAGGAGGAAGGTCTGACAAGTTCAGTAAAATACGGGAAAACTTCCCTTGTGAAACGCAGCGTTTTCCTCTTCCTGCACATTGGGCACTCAGGGAGAACAGAGGAAAAAACCCTTTTGTCTGAGTCATTCACACTATACTAAGAAAAGCACTTGGAACTGTACTCCAGGGAGTAGCACTACACTCAGATAAGGGAGTACTTGGGTGAAGTCAGGTTCCTTCATTTTACAGCATATATCACTACCTGAACGCTGTTGTTCATTTCCAGGCATTTTGGTGATTCAGCCTGGGAGGTGTCTGTGTTCACAAATTGCAATTACTGTCTATATTTCAAAAGGGAAACTGATACAATGCACTCCTTTAGTTGCACTGAAATGGGATTGGTTTTTTTCTTAGAGAAATTGGAAAAATTTTGGCTCTGATTAAGTACTTAATCTGGTGCTTAACTTGAAACAGTTCAGTACTTCCATTGACATGAATTGTCCACATCCAGCTAAGTAATTTTCCTGTTTTTCTGGACTGTGTTCTTTTAGAACTGAACAGTTAGCTTAATAAATACTAGTCTAACCATAACTGTAGCCTAATCTGAAAAAAAAAAACAAACCGAGTTTAAAAGGTAGATCCTGTGGCTTCTGTAATTTTTCTTTTTTAATTTTTTTTTTTTTAAAGAGAAAGCTTTGTGCCTCCCACTTTGGGCCAAAGTGCAATTTTTTGAGGTATGGAATTCCACTCTCACTGTTCAAATTTCAACAGTGATGGCAACATTTGCAGTTTTGTTTGCAGTAATTTCTAACAGAAGGATTACTTCTCCCTCTTGAATACATTTGTTTCTTGTAACGCTTGATGCGATGCATCCATTTGGCAATAAACTCCTCATTGGGGAGTTACAATCTGTTGGGTTTTTTCTGTCTGAAGTTTCTCAAACAGAGTAAGTCCCAAGTTAAATTTATCTGAACCAACATAAGCATGATTCGCACAGATGTTAAGTCACCAGACCCTCCTTTTCCTCACAGCACCTCCCAGGTGTTCCTCCCACAGAAACCAATCATAAGTCTGGTGAAATTGGGATGAAAATGCAGCTTTACGTGTCAGCAAAAAGGCTCCTCTGTTAAGAGAGGGTTGAGGCAACCTTGTGCTGAAGCCTCGGTGTACACTGAGATGGATGGTGACCCACTTCTCCAGCTTGGGAGGCTTGGCCAGTCTTCACAGAAATCAGTGAAACCAGGTCAATTAACTGGAGTGAAAGGGCTGGCCAAAGGAACAAACAGGATGGAATAGGGATAAAGTGATAAAGGAGCTAAACACAGCTTGAGCTGAAGTGTTCAGGGACCACAATTCATGTGGCCAGAGGATAAAGGTGAAGTTCAATGACAAGGTTCCCTGGATCCTCTTTTTTCCCCATCTGCGCACTCTTTAATGTGACCCAGTTTCCCCTTGGCTGTTGGCACGGGGAGAGCATGGTCCATTCTGATCAGGATTTTATTTCTAACCCCACTGCCCTGAAAGGAGGATCCCGATTTACACTGACGAGGTAACTGGGCCCTTGGGGTTAGATGGGGGCTCAACACCCCCCTCCTCTTCCCAGCAGCAGATAGCTCAGCAGGAAAATGGTAAAACAATTGGCTGGGCTGACAGATGTTCTGTCTGACTTCAGATGATGTAGGAAAGCCTGGATCTGCAGATGTTGATAGTTTTCTGATGAAAAATCCTCCACTGACATACAGATAGATTAAAAAAATAATTCTTTAAAAGCACAGCACAGCCTTGATTTATGTATGCACCCTCAAAAGTTGTCACCCTCTTTGATATGCATTTCCTTCCCCAGGAACCCAGCGACTGTGCAGGGCAGAGGTCTGGCCTGTCCTCCACCGCCCGGGAAATGCTGGGATCTCATTAGGGCCTCTCACGTGGGGCATGGGCATTGCCTATCAGTCGTGTTGCTTCAGCACCCTGACAGGAACTGCACTGCTGAAACCCAAAGATGATTGAAATGTTAATTATTCCAGGACAGTGTCAGCAGTCTTGCCTGGCTGAAAGAAAAGCCCCAGGGCATTTACCTGAAGGCAGACGAGGATCCTCCTTATGCCAGGTCAAAGCAGACCAACTCCATTAATTTCAGTCGAGTTTGGGCTTTTTGCCCTGGAAGAGTGAGAGCTCAGAAACTGTTCTCAGTTCATTAGTACAGCCTAACAGGGAGAAACCAATTCTGCAAGATGGGAAGTTAGCCATGAATACACTGTTAATATAAGTAAGGGAGCAATGACAGACATCAGAATTACTCTGCTATGCTTATGTTCTGGGAGATGCAGAATCCCAGCAGATCATTAGCAGGGGGCAATGAAGAAGTCCTTAGGCAAAATTTTGCCACTGCTCCCAGTAATTGCCTTTTAAGCAACAGGGAGTTTTTAGGGGAAAGGTCTTATACAACCAGAATGAGCAGTTCGTGACTAAATTTTTCAGACTAAATCAGAAGCATTGAGACCCCAAATACTCATGGTTTTGCTAATGCTAACAGAGCAACACAGTCTTTCAGAGGCTGCTTACCTTTGTTTTGTTTTGTTGTACAGCCAATAGATAGATCACACCAGCTTACTGCAAAGATGTATTTTCTTACACACAGATGGTATTAGAAAACAATGCTGTATATAAATTCTGCAAATACACTATGACTTAGTGATCTGATACACAATAAATTAGTTTTCTGTGCAATCCTCCCAACAGGAAGCGACACATGTCCAGTGACTAAAACCAATATTATTACTTGCTTAAATAGAGCAATGCATCCTGTTGTTGTGAAGGATAAGCTTTGATTGAAAAGGGCTGTTTTTGCAGCTTCGAATAATTCAAAACACTTTAAAAAAAAAAAAAGTAAAAAAAGAAGTTTATCCACTTCTAAGCAGCAACTCTTGGCATATTTCCTTACAGAAGACACTGTTGTGTCCGGCTATTACTCAACCACTAACATTAAAGTTGCAGGAAACACAGTTCATCTTTTGCGTAGTTAGAAAGGAGTTGGCTTCCCAATTACCCTGGAAACTGGACATGCTGCTGGGCAGAAAACCACAATTCACAGCGGAAAACAATAGTTGATATATGAATATCTACCTAAAGGCTAATCAGCAAAACAAACAATGCACCAGGAAGATGACCCACATGACGTATTTTGGAGGAAATTAGTCATCAGTATTCTCTAGCTTCCTTTTGTTTTAAAACATTAAATCACTGCTCCTCAGCAGTCTAGATAAGAATGGGTTAATACAATCTGTTGAGGATAAGAAATCAAGCTGTTTTCAAGGGCCAGGCTGCATTTTACAATCGCCTGCTGTTGACTGTGTGCCTGTGGGTCAGTGCTCCAGGCTAGTCTGTAATTCCAGGTGTTACTGCACATCATGTGGTGCTAAGAGTCCTAGCAAGCATCACCACCATGAAAGAAAGACATGAGAAACTGGGAGCAGAGTTGGTTCTAGTTGGTGCATGGTCCCAGCATACTTTCTGCGGTTTCCTGCTGTATTCAATGAGCACACCTTTAAAAGTTTTCTTTTCTCCCGCTTCCAGCTTCATTGCACACTATTTAGGGAGGATAACCAGCTAAACAGTGCAGTGAGATAAACCTCTCTGGATCTGAGGTAACTGCAGTGACTCTGTTTGATTTCCAGCTTAATTACGCCAATGCGCAACCACGAGCAACAGTCCTGCTGAAGCCAGCTGCGTGATGTACAGGCAATAACTCTGAAAGGGTATGTTTGCTTCCTTCTCCATCGAGAGACTACGCATAAAACATTCCAGAAACCAAGTACTACAGGACATGCTTACCAAACAAACAAAAAACACTGTAAGATGAGGCCAGGACCCACTGATGTCAATGGAAGTTTTTGCTGTTCATTTCACCTTGTCCAGTGGTTTCCCTGTCCCCAGTCCACAGGCAAGACAGGACAGAGTAAAGTTGGTGGTTGGAGCTTCTCAGATAGTGTGACTTCTCCTTCAAGGTGGTTAACTCCTGTTTATTTTCAAAAGCCAGCGCACCCCTTAGTTGTCAATGTATGCTGCTCTGAGGCTGGTAGCCCCTTTGCCTCTTACATTTTAATTTGGCTCTAATCTCTATCAAATAAGCTTGACTGCAGATGTCCATTTAAGATTTAACTAATACATTGTATTTACAACTTTCTGGCCAAAAAAAATCCAGACTCACCACTGTTTCACACTAGGCTCCCCCCGGTCAACACATAAGCTCTGGGGGCTTTTGGCAGCTTTGCCCTACGTCCACTATAGTGCAAAGGCATGTGGCTCACACTGAACTGGAAACTGCTGCCAAAAGAGTCCATTTTGATGTGTAAACCAGAAGAAAGGTCACTGTGCTGAGGAGCAGACGTGCACCAGTGACGCGCACAGGAGCTGGAAAAAGCATCAGCCTCTGCGGGTGAATGCGATGACAAGACAGTCTGGAGCTGGGCCGCTTTGGCCAGTCTCACCCTCCGCCCCGTAACTGCTTTGGGCTACCTGGTACGGACACTCTGAGCAAAGAGCAACTCTGGCACAACTTTAGAGGTTGTCAACCACTGGCTTTTGTTTTCATGCTTTTTTAAATGTAACTGTTTCAGTGAAAGAAAGAGAAGAACCAAAGAAAGAAAGAATCCTCAATCCAAATGCTAAAACTCCGTTTTAAAGCTTTGAGAAAAATGCTACTTTCTTCCCACCCCCCCACCCCAGGAAATGACTCAGTTCTAGAGAAACATCCAAAAAAAAAAAATCAGCTTGTCTGTTAGTGTAAAAATCAATTAAGAAACCCCAAAACACGATATGAGCAGCTGGCTTGGCTGAATGCGTCTCCTAGCAGTGGTCTTCCCTTGTCTTGCCTGTTTCTCCTTTGGCCTCCTACCGCACAGCTGCAGCTGCTCTGCGCCCTCTCCCTCCAACTGCTACTTCTTCGAACAAATCGGTGCTACTGAGTCATGAAAAGGCCAAGCCCCTACTCTTTCACCTCATCTCCTGGTGTCAGAAGCTCCTGTGGAGCTGCCTCTCGGAGCTCGCCTCCTCTTTCCTCAGCCACAGCCCTCAGAGATGGAACCACAGTCATCTCAGTCCTGCAGGAGTTCAGGACAGTCAGGGCTGCTGCCAGCATACCTACTGGGAACAGGATCTTCTTCCCAGTTTGTCCTGAGGCCATGATTTGCCTGTCCCAGCAGCAGGCTGTCTTAAGCAACTACTTGCTGGTTGTACTCCATGGATATATCCTTTAAACCCCATGATTTTCATGGCCTGATAAACAATGCAAATATTTTCTGTGATCACTACCCACCCAATATTTTCAGCCTTGGCCATCCATCAGCCCTCACACAAGCCTGGGCAGGATCACACCACCCCGATGGTTCACCATGCTCCCACACCGTGCTGGGGCTGGCTGTGCAGGGATAGCTGTGTGTAACTCATGTAGCCACCACTGCTCCTCACGGGGCCCTTGGGAAGGGGCTGCCCTGGCCCAAAAGAGACCTCTGGGAACGCTGCTGGGTCCGTGCTGAGTTTGGCAGCCCCCCCAGCAGCTGTAGCTGCAGACCAGCAGCACGTCAGAGTAACTGTCAGGGGTAATGAGCTCGAAGCACAGTGAGAGTGTGCATCTGGTGTGGATCACAGGGCTGCATTTCCTTCCTCCTGGCTCCCTTGTCGTGCTCTGCCTGGCCACTTGGCCCAGGCCTGGCTGTTTTCCAGCTGCTACCTAGTTTCATCAGGGCAGAGCCACAGATAGCACAGGCTTCCCAAGGTGTGGGACGGCTAGTAATCACTCCAGTGAGCCTTTGTGAGCATATTTTCTTTCTCAGGAGCCACCAGGTCTCCCCAATGGCATCTAGAGAACATCCAGAGCTGACAGAGCAGTGAACAGGCACTTCCCTGTTATACCTGCCTGAACTGGAGACCGCAACCAGTAAAACAGAGAGGAAGATTTCCAGTCCCTTGGCCCATGAGGCTCTCTTAAAAGCTGGAGACAGGAAACATTATCTGTTAGGGACTGATCAGTATTTGTACTGCCGTGGCTCTGGAGGCTCCCACTGACATCCTGCTCCTGTTATTCTGGGCACAGCCACCAGATTGGAAACAGTCCTGGCTGCAAAGCCTTCGCAATTGAACTCACCTATGTGAATAAATCAGACCTGCCCTACCAACAGACCTGCAGCTAAAGGCTTGGATCTTCCTTTATAGCCAGGACCACCAGGGATCTGTGGAACCTGCCCAGCCTATTCCAGGCCCAGTGTACCTATCCCTAACCTGGACGATGCTACTGAGTACCTGGAAGGACAGCAGCAAAGCTGAAGGAAATGCAGCCACCTTCAGCCCTCCTTTTCCTCCCCAATAGCTCCTCATTTGATGGATGGTTTTACTCCTAACCCCACCACGTTTAGTAATTCCCAGAGGCAACAAAGCGAGACAAACACCAGGACTGGGAGACAGACAAGGACCTTAACTCAAGGTCACAGTATGCAGGTCCACAGCACAGCCAAGGGCTGTACCCAGGTCCTCTCAAACTCAACCCTGTGCCCAGTCAGCTGAGCAACACCACTTCTCATGGTTTTTCTTCTTGTGTGACAGGAAAATTGTTTCATCAAAGTAATTTTCTGGGGTTCTCAATGTGGAATAAGAAGCTTCCAAACTGTGCAGACCTGCCTATCTGGAACAGAGTGCTTCTTGTTCTTGAATGGTAAAGATGAAGTTAATTGCCAGGAAGTGGAAACTGTGCTATAGTATCTTGGCAAAAGCATATATGATGAAGAGCTGTTTCTTCCACTGGACTTGCAGCACTAATAACACACATGTGTCTGCTGGACTCTGTGCCATCAGGAGTCAGCAGGAACTGGAGGACCTGCATGGTGTTGGATCAATCATTAATCAAAACCTGGCCGCCGAGCCCGGGACGGTGCAGTGAGGAGTCGGCTGGGACAGGCAAAGGGATATACAGAGGGATATGCAGCTGGATATGCATATCCCTGCAGGCAGCATCAGTATAAGCCAGGTCCTGCACACACACAGACCTGGGACTGTCTGGATCTGGCATTCTTCTCTGGACTGAATGAGGACACCAGGGCAGAAATACCTGACCTTGGGATCAGTCAAGTACATGCATCTTAACTAATAAACTGTAACAAAGTGCCTATCAGTCCTTCATTACTAAAGATTATTCTCCAATGTCTGCACCACTTGCAAAACCTGGAACTGGCTGGGTTTGTTCCTCCCTTATTCTTCCCAGGAGGTATACGTGCAGTCAGCACTATTTAACCATTCCCAGGAAGAGATGAGCTTTCCTGAAAGGAAATCAGTGTTTCATCTCCACCCAGAAAAATCAGCAGGATTGGATACAATCCGCAGTCGTGTAAGTAAGCCCAGGGGCACAGCTAGCAAGCAAGGCTTTTACAAGCACTTTTGGTCCAGATGAAAGGTTCATGAAACAAGACTCTGAGTTTCCGTACTTTCAGTGTGAAACAGAGGACGCCCAGCCTGGTTCTGCTCCCCCTAATCTTTTTCTTTGCCCTTGGCTTCCTGCCATTGTCTTTGGCAGAGCTAGGATGGCTGTGGGAGCCTAGGGAAAGGGGGCACTTTCTTCTCTTGCCCATCAGAGCAATTATTTGTAGCCCTTTTAGGTATTTTCCAGCCCATATACGTTTTGCTTGAGTGTCCATATACACACAGACATATGTGTACACATTTATACATGCACACACACCTACTTTAGATATATATTCCTGCATGTGCACACACTTTTACAGTGACCTTGGTCCATCAGAAGGTGTGTCAGACTCATTTCTGCCATGCTCATATAATTCCATCAGCAAGCATTCAACTCCCAACGTTTTTCCTGCAAAATGATGACGCAGAAGGACAGGATGAACACACCATGGGAGTGTAGCCAGCCCAGTGCTGCCTTACACACTGGCACCACGGCATGAAACTGGGGGTAAATGGGTGGACAAACTGGTTTGATGGTTGTGTAACACAGCCTGTCACAGCTCAGCCCCTAATTGCTGTCCCCATCCAGGAAGGACTCGGAACACCTACATGACTTTTGCAACAGCTGGCCTCCAGGCCAGGCTCTGGGCTCATTGGGGTTTTGCTTAGTGCACCTGTGTGCCCTGAAGCAGCTTTCAGCACCCTCCCTCTCCTTTTGGCAAAGCCTGGAAGCAGTCCAGCCCCTGGAAATTGCTTTATTTTGTGCCAGTGGCTCCAGTCCCCTCCACTGCCTGTACACACCATGGTTTGGTGTCACAAACACATGTCCTTCTGGGCTTTTCTATGGCTTGGGAGACGCTGGGTGCTGGAGTAGGTTCCTGTAACTGTAGATTTTCAGGTTGCTGAGGTTGGTTTTTCCTCCCTTTCTTGTTCCTGGGACAGGCCAAGGCACCTGGCTTTCATTAGGTTTGGTGCTCTGCTGTAGGAAGCAAATTCTAGTTTGAGAAGGACTTTTTGCTTTTCACATCTTGCTTTGAAGAAACTACTGTTTAAAGAAAAATGTTTTCTCATCCAATGTCATCACGGGTAATGCTGAAAGGCTGCTTTCAGCCTGCCGGAAACTGGCCTCAGGGAGACCTCAACACCTGCTAAAATCCTGCCCCGAGCTGAGGCCTCTACAAAAACCCTCCACCACAGTCCTCGTCAGCAGAATTCAGAGCCAGTCCATCACCTCGGACAGCTTACGAGGCATCTCTTCCTCCAGCCTCAGCATCAGAGAGAGTGGAGGAGCCCCTTGTGAAAGAGTCAGGTCTGAGGGACCCACCTGCAGCCTCATGCAGCTGCCAACAGCTGCCTGCTCAGGGCAGGGCTGGTGCAGCCTCTCCTTGTGAGCCCGGCAGGACTCCTCAGCCCGCCCGCTCTGTGTGGGGCTCCACTCCCGTGCACAGCTCGTCCTCACTCCTGGAGTGTGGGAGAGACCCAGAGCTGTCCCCCGGGGAGCAGAACGCCTTTGCCGGTGCACTGAGGCCAGGTAAGAGGTTAATCCACCTCACTGCTATCGCTGTCAGCTCCAATCTCTGTACATGGGGCAGATACCACACTCAACACATCCACAGTGGCCTTTTCTCATCCATCGGGTGGGGTCACCCCTGGAGAGAAATCCAGCCCAGAGAGGGCTGGGGATGGGAAAGGGAAGGGCAAGGAAGAAGGGGGAAATCGTGGAAGCAATGGTCCCAGCAGGAAACCCAGATAAGAAGTAAGTAATGAGAACTCCCTACCCGTGATGTACTCTGTGAGAAATATCCGCTCTCAGCACTGCCAACCCGGGCGTTTTCTTTAACATCCAACACTCAAACTTTCTTCCTGCCTGTACCAGGCATTCCTGCTTCATTAGAACACCTGGAACTTCTGAATCATCTGTTATTTCTTTCTCTGTGACAGAGTGACTTTTGATTTCTATTATCCACTGCCCAATTCAATAGCATGAGTGGGGATTGCAGGCTCCAACACGATCCCCTTGAACAAAGAATAAAATCATTCCTTATCAATGCTCAGCGCCCCAGCCTGAGCTGAGCTGTGCCTTTTTGCAGTGCTTGGTTCATTACTTACTGCTTTCATTCAGACTCCAGCCCCAAAAAACCTCTGTGGACCTCGAAGATCGTCAGACAAGTTTGCTGCAGGTGACACAGCAGGTGAATGCCTCTCCTTCCTGTTCTCACCGTGCAGCCAGCAGCAGAGGAACAGCGCTGGATCTCCAGCCCTGCATGGGTCCACCTCCCTGGGGAATCTGGCTCAGCATGCAACTGCTGGAGAGGAACAGAGAAAGTGCTACTGATAAACACTGCAGAAACAACGGGATACATATGTTAAGAGCAAAGCTGAGAGCCAGAGTCTGCTCCTGCGGCGAAAGCACTCCGGTGCTGTAGAGCGGAGTACGGAGCGGTGGGATCAGGGAAATGCTGTCACTTAGCAACTGCACTAACACAAGAACCAGAACCAAACTGTCTGAAGTGAGAAATGTCACTATTTTTTTGGTGCAGCTGTGCCCACACACTGCAGCAAAGGGAAGTGATTTGAGTCCTGGGATGCTGGTGCCACCTACGCGGCCAAGAGAAGGGCCCTTAACAGCGAACGAGGGAGCGAGTACAGCAGTGGTTTTCCTTTTAAGATGTGAGTCCCACTATGACCTGGAACATTTTGTCAGAGGAATCAGCTCACGCAAGTTCTGAGGCACTTTACTTACCCAAACCCATCGCTTTTTAACCTCAGAGTGGTAGTAAATGGCAACCCATCCTCTGTTTTTTATAACAAAACCCAGCAAAAATTCATTGTATTAGATGCTGCTACAACTGCGTTTGGGAGGATGGGTCACATTAGTGCTAAATACATCCCTTGTTCTTCTGTACCCTGCAATGCACAGACAGAAAAGAGCCATTTTGATAAAAGAATAAAGATCGCTTGTTGGGTGGCTGGCCGTGTCGTACACCAGGCAAAGTTTTGTCTTCTCATAATACAGGCAGGATGAGAAAACACAACACTGAGCATTGAGGGTGCTCAGACTCATTAACTGATAGCTTTGATTCTTACAGCAATGTATTTTTAAGCAGGGGTGGGTGGTCATCAGCTGAGGAAACCTCGTAAGGTGAAAAGAGGTGCCTTTCCTACCTGCCATACGGGCACCAGCCCATCTGTCCCCAAAACCAGCTCTCAAGTCAGGAACCAGGCTGGAAAGCAGAGTCTGGTAGAGAGGAAGACACTCACTCTTCCAGGGGAAATGAACTTGGTCATGTCACCCATAGCCCCAAACATCAACATTTTCTAGAATGCTTTTGTTTTTCATTTCCTTACTTTTTGTTTGTGAAAATATCATCCTAGAGGAGGGATTTAGGATTTGTGCTTACAAATAAAAGACTAGAATTTGCCTAATGGGAGCAGTTCCATTTTATATGGTTGTCTCTTGACCTGTTTACACAGCTGGCCAGATAACATTATAATGTATTTTCTCAGGAGGCAGTGTGGTCTAGTGGAATGAGCACAGGCCTAGCAGTCAGGAACTCCCACGTTGTAATTTTGGGTCCCCAGTGGTTTGGTTTGGTGCACAGAGACATTTAACTCCTGTGTATGTCAGTGTCCCAAAATGACACTTTCCCAACACAGCATGATGCTGAAAATCCACGTGTTAGTCCTGGGGTGGGAGAGGATCAGAGTCCCAGGGTCGGAAACACCGAACAAAGAGAGTGGAGGGATGAATTGGAGATGCTTCTCCATCTTCACCTCTGGTGGGTTTGGGTTAGGCAGTCCCTGAATCAGAAATGATGCATCTGACATGGTCCTGTGCAGGTTGTACTGATCCAAACTGAGATCATCCATGAGCACTCTGCAACAGCTCGTCCCTCTTCCCAGCAATGAGCACAACCTCCTTGGAGAGACACCCAGAGCTTCACAGATCCTTAGTGAAGTGAAAAAGCCAACAAGCAGCAGTGCTAACTTTTAGCTCAGGAACATTAATAGCTAAAAAGCATAAATTTCCAAAAAGGCTGACAAGCCTATCAAATATTGCATCTGAACAGGAGCTTGCAGGACAATGGGATTTTAAGTACCATGGAATGACTGGCTCTAGTTCTAGCTCAAGTGGTTAAAAACCAAATAAAACCTTAACTGATATAACTGGTAGTTCAATTATATTGAACTAGGGCCTGCACTGGGACACCACAGACACTTACAGCTTTCCTTCTTAAGATTCCTTCAATCCAGGATACTTTTGCCACAGCATCAAGGTTACGGAGTAGCCTCTACATCTGTCCTACAAACTGCATGGACACCTACTCACAGTTCTGAGTGATGATGATGGAAATAATCCTATAGCTAAACATTTTAGCTGGGAGCTAAATTGTGATCTTACCCATTAAAGATCCTCCTTGTTTACTTCTCCCACTGGTCAGATCTGGTAACTGCTGTGTTTGTGTTTCACTCTGCTGTTAATAAGGGTTCTATTTGATGGGATATTGGAGATTCTCCAGCAAAACAACATTCCAAATCAGGCAACAACTATCGTGTTACATCAAGATGGTCTCTCCTTTCTCCGTGTCTCAGGGCCTGTAATAAAAAGTTGCTTGCAGAATTCAGGGACTGGCTCGGCTGACAGACTCTGTCTGGGCTTCTGTCAGCAGCCTCAGGGGACTTTTGTCAACAACTTGAGTCCCTTTAGAGAACTGGTCTGCTCTTTAAAGGACGGGTGGGAGAACAGCTCAGCAGCAGAACATCCGACAGGTGCTGTGGTACAGAGCACTTCCTCAGGGCTTCTGGATATGGGGAAAGGATGAGCCAGTGGGTGAGGAGGTGGTCGCAGCCCCAGTCTTGTGGCCGGTGAGGTTCAGTCCTGGGGCTGCTCTGCCCGGCTGAGGAGGCCACATGGACCTTTTAACTGGCTCAGGGTCACTGACCACGTCAGGGTCTTCGAGCCTTCTCTGACACCGTGGGTATGCTGAGGGCTGGAGCTGGCCCCACGGAATCCCAGGAATGCTGAAGGTACAGCACTTCCACGGACCTCCTGGGAAAGCAGGGCTCTCCCCACCTTGAGACCTGGCCAGCCAAGGCTCTGTCCAGCCACGGATGGAGACAGTGGGACCTTTTCCCACGCTGCACAAACTCTCTGATGGAAGATGCCCAAACTGCACCCCCTGCACGCTCAGGGCTGTGGCTGCAAAGCCCTGCTGTGACCTGCGGTTCAGCAATCAGACCTTCTCCTCCTCCACTGCCCAGCTCCTAGTCTGGTGAGGAAACAGAGGAACCTGGAAACCATTTCAGTGGCATTTCCCAGCACAGTTGAGAAAAGCACAGTTTTTACCTCAATTTCACAGGTGACAGGGAATCAACAAATCTGACAAATACAGCATTTAGTTTCTCAGAGAAACAACTGAAATAACTAGAAGGGGGGTTTTTTTGCCTTTTTTTGAGAGAAAAAAAAAATTTCTCTTCTGGATGGCAGACTAAACAGCAGAGAAATTTGTGCCTTCAGGGTATCTTTAACCCAATTTTAGAACCTCCTGGAAGTCGGAGCTATTAATGGACTTGTTGCTGGAAGCTCAGCTCCAGTGTTTTAAATGGCTGTGAAACATGCTCCTGATGGGAGAACAAGCACAAAACCAAGAGGAAAACAGGAATCTGTTACCTGATATTCCCACTCCTGCTAATAAAGTTCTCTTTTTCAATGCTGGCATCTCGGCTGGTGTTAAAAAGAGTCTTGTAAAATTGCCTTGACACCTTATCAACATTAGTACAAAAATCCACCCACCCTTCATCGACACAGTGGTGCAATGGACAAAATGGGGATTTTACAAACCTGCCAAAGGAAATCTGTTGCCTGAGCTTGACACTTCTGTGAGGAAGTGCTGTGTATCTATAGTGATCTATAAATATCAAATGTTACCTTTCACTGAATTAAGATTTTTGCCTGTTAGTAGCCTTATTTATATAATTGACACTTGCTTCAGTGGGTTTGCCCCAGTATTTCATTACCAGCTGATATATCCAGGTCAGTCTCGGCAGGTTAGTGCAGAACCCCACTCCCTCAGCAGGATCTGAAAATTTAGGTCAATTCACATAACTCTGATGAACCTTTAGAACTAAAATGATTAAAGTGACAACTTCCATTGACTCCCTGCTGAGGTTTCCGACCTTAAATCACAGAGGTCACCAAAAATATGTGAAGAATCTAAATAAACTCCAATTCAGAAGCCCTTCAGATTAAGCATCTCCATGCAGTGGGGGCATCAATATGGCTTAAAGGAAGTGCACAATGCTTTATAGTTTCTCAATAATTAAAACTCTTAATAGGAATTTCACAAATTTCAATGCATACTTTTTTTTCTCAACCCCACCAAATGCAGTTTTTAAACAGACAAATGCAAAGATAAGCACTTCAAGTTACCAAAGTATCAATTCTGCAAATTTTTCACAAAACCGCAACCACCTACTTTCAGGGTTTCATAGATCAAAATCCAAACATTTTTCAGTCAAAGGGCTTAGTAATTTTCCACGCCATATCAGAATGGATGTAAACACTCAGTGTTTGAGCTTTGTGGCTGCAATGAGAAAGATCCCTTCCTACGTCACCAAATAATTCATCGGGCAGGAACTTCTACTGACAAGACAACCACGATGACCCATGGGATAGGTATTGAAGAGGCCGTGACTCCTTGACACTGCATGAAGTCGCTGTCCAAACCAGACTTTCTTTCACTATAGCATAACTTTTTCCATTTTGGAACAGGAGTCGTGCAGGAGCTCTGGTGGGCTGAGCAGTCACATACTGGAGAGCACTGGAGGGAACAGGGAGGTCCAGGAATGCAATCCCACCTCTGCACTGTGCCAAGGGGACACTTGGGGAGGTCATGAGCTGGTGTTTCCAAGTACCTCTTATGCAGGTGAGCTCCATGCTCATTCCCATTTCTCAGAGCAGAGCATGCTGGAGTAAGCTGATTCCATCTGTCCCTCACATCCAGGGACCAGCCTGAATTACCTCAACCAGCTCCAAATTTTCAGAGTGCTCTGCACTGTCTTGGTGGCTGGAGAAGGCAGCAGCAGGTAACAGAAGGAGCATGGGACATATTCATTAACAGTCCCATTTTAAAATTAAATACAATTTAATTCAGCAGCAGGACTGTGTTGCCTCCTGATGACTTTTGCTCCAAACTACATGAACCAGGAACAATGTAATTTTTTGAGTGTGATTTACATGAAGGAAGCAATCCCACAGCATTTACATCCCCTCTGTGAGTCAGGCTTTGGTGTCCCTGGTCCATCACATCCAGGAGGTGTTGAAGTGACAGGCAGGGAGAGGAGGGCTGCTTCTGAGACAATTCCACAGGACAAACTCCTTCACTGAGTGGGAAGTATTATTATCCAGCCTTTGCCCTCGCTGCACGCACTGCAATGATGGCAGTGGGATGTGTTTACAAGTGCCAGGGCAGCGACTTCTCTTGTGTGTTCATTTAGCAAATTTGAGGCCTCAGACAACAAAGCAAACAGCAACTTAGGTCTTCAAAATCCTTGCTCCTCAGCGGCAGTGGGTCTATCAGGCCAGTAATTCCAGTGCTAAATGGAAAATAACTATCCCGTGATTTTATTTTGTACGCTGAAGCCGCTTCCCATCAGGGCCACACACGGAACTGCTCTGGGCTCCAAGGGAAGGGTCATCAGCCACAGCAGCCAGGGATGGGCAGCGACTGGGGGAAGGCTCTGAGAACCACCCAAAACATGTTTGGGACGACAGAGTGCACCAAAGTAGTTCAACTTTGCACTGCTTCTTGTTTGTAAAAATCTTCCAAGTATTTAAAACCTCACCTGCCTCACTGAAAAGAGATACTTGCTGTATCTAACAGGCAGTAGGACACCAAAGTGTTGGAGGATCTCTCATAAGGGGTGTGTGTACTGGGGAAAGCTCCCAAGCTGCAGCTGGGGCTCTTCTGTCCCCAGGCTCTGTCTGCACAGTTGTCATTACAGTGGTGTGTGTACAGCCCTCACACTCCTGGCTGCAAAAGCCATGGCAATGCACTTCTGCACTGCTGCGTTGTCCAGGGTGAGCCTAGCAGTGACATTTTTTTCAACTGGGTCCCAAATGGCACATTTTGTATATTAGTATTTAGTGCCAGTCTATAATTAGAAGATAATTTTTTCCAGAGCTAATGAGAAGATGCCCTAGCAACCCCTGGATCTGATCCCAAATCCATTAACACAGCTCAAGCGATTCTGCTTCATTTTATGTGGGACAGACCAGGAAGACTGAAGAAGGATGCTGCCAAGTATTTTCAACCAGGAATATGATGAAACTCAGTAAAAAAGGATGGACAAACTCATCCTGTATCTGTCCCTGTTATATACAACTTGGAGAGAAACTGGGAAAATTAAATGAGTAATACTTCCTGAACCATGACGGTATTTTGATGGAAATGTGGCTAAGAAATAGCTCCCATGGAAAAATTACGAAAAAAGTATTTCTATCATCATAATGAAGACTTGACCTGTTGTTATGATTCATTAGTGGCAGCTGATAGAGGCAAAGATGGTGAGTGTAGGGACACAGGGAGCCTTAGCTGCATTTTTTCCCTGCATGCCAGCCTGGGTGGATTCCTACCACGGTGTCCTGCTGAGATGCGGTGACCATCGGTCACCAGACACGTGGCTCCATTCCACATCCAGCATCTCCAAACCCGGATTCCACACCAAAACCAGTACCTCCCAGCACTCCCACACCCAGCTGTCACCACGGTGCTCAGAAGTGCACTTGATTCAGCACGTGAGAGCACAGCTAATGATGACCCATAAGAAAGGAGTGCTAGGAGGGATCTTAAAACAGCCCAACCACACTGTACCCTGCTTGGCAGGGGTGCAACACCCATTCCGTGTGTGCCTTTCTGTTTGGATAATGTTCTTCAAAAGCAACTACAAGCCTATTAAAATGCACCGGAAAAGCACCAAAGAGCTGCCAGGATGAAAGCGGCTGCACTTCCAAACGAGGCTCAAGGTCTGGCACATGCCCGCTCATCAGAGATGCTCACCAGCACCTGAGCAAATGCCAAAAGAACATCACTCCGTTGAAAACCCGATTTTCACAGCAGAACAGCGTGAATGGCCCATTTTCACTGACCAGCCTGTGTCTCTGGGATGAGCACGCAGTGAGCAGAGCCCAGCAGAGCAGGGGGGGCTGAATTTGATTTAGCCCATCCCAGTGCCCCAGTTCCCAGCCGGGTCCCAGCAGAGCCCACGCCTGTTCTCCACAGGCAGAGCCCTAAAAATGGAGCATGAGCTGTGGAAACACCACCTACCCCGTGCCAGGAATGCAGGCCCTGGAGCGCAGTGTCCTCAGCTCCTGCATGGTACAGTCACCAGCTTTCTGGATTTATGAGCAAGGTAAATCCCACTCACAAAGTATCAAGTTGACAAAGAAATAACAACATTAATGCAATGAAGACCCACAGTGAAAGGCCAATGTGCTTTACACAGGCAATCTGAAAAGGTCACCAGAATGTTTGTGGCAAGGATACAAGTATTTTTAACTTTGAACAATGACACCAAAAGGTAGACAGGGAAACCACTGTGATACCACCCCAGGGAGTGAATAAATACTGCCCCAGACAATGAATTAGCTCTAAACCAACTGTGTTCTAATGAAACCCTCTACAATACAGACACCAGTTCAAACACCTCAGCGTCATCAGTAGAACAGGCTGTTAATTAATGTTTTTCTGGAACACTTTTAAAAGTTGAGCTCTCAAAGTATCGTTTCACAGCCTCTGGACAGCCTTTACAAGACAGATAAAAAGGGAACATCCTGCCCCCAACCACACAGCACTGGAGGAGATTTCAAAGATCAATGCCTTATCTTCTGATTTTTGGCATGAATCTTATAATTCATGGTTATTTGTTACTTGACAAGTCTCAACAGCATATTTTACTTATTTACAGAAAGACAGGAATTAACAACAGCTCATGACATTTTTATTTTAATGAAATTTAAAAAGGCAGTTATTAGTTATACATACACACAACTGATTCTGTACTTGTTAGTCATAAATATAGAACATTCAGAAGTACAAAATACACTTTATCCACAGCACAATTTCACATCAATATGAAGATTTTAAACAGATACGTAACCAAGTGCCTAACAATGACAGAAGCCCATTTTTGGAGTTGTTTTCTTTTTTTTTTCTCTCCCCCCCCCTTTTTTTTTTAAGACCATTAATCTACACAAAGTAATCAGTGCCCACAGTCATCAGTTTCATGAAATGCACTCTGGTTTAGAGTAGGAGAAGACTGACCTTTTAAAGACAATTAGATGCCATCACCTTTTCTTCTCTTCATTAACAGCAACAAGCCCAAGCCCACATTCTTTTCTTCTCACAGTTAACAACTGTGAAAAATGGGGCTCTGGCAAAAATCACCTGAACCCAAACTTGAGCACTGCCAGGAAAAGTGAAAATATCTGAACTAGAAATTAGTCCACTCGATACCTTGCAAACAAAGAGCAACAGCAGTATGACACCGATAAGGCATTAATGACAAAATGGCTGTATTATTCTCGAAAAAAGAGTACACCTATGTATAAAAATATATGTCATAGCAATTGGGTAAATCCAACACTATTTAACACTGTGCCAAAAGTAATTAAGAGTTAAAAAGGCAGTCCTGCAAGAAGTATTTACAGTTTCATACTGTACTTCAAAAGAAAAGGCAACAAAGCTACAAATGGAACTACCTGGTTAAAGCATCACTGTAGGTACTGCCAGTAGCACTTGTACAAGTAATGTCATGGAGGCTTGGATTGTTTGACTGAATAAATGAATATAAATATTTTAGTATCTAAAATTGTCTCAGTTTACATGTCTGCTCCTTGAAATAACTCACCCAGACCATCACTATTTGCAGTTTCTTGCTCCATTAGTTTAAAACCCAAATGTTTCCATTTCAAGAAACACTGTGTTTGCAACAGTTCGATCAGAAATCACAGCTTTATTTCCAGCTTAGAAAAAAACCACAAAAGAAATGAGAAATCCACCACCTATGAAATTCTGGAAATTGGAAGCCGAAGTGCCAACAAAGCTACACTGACAGCACGTAATAAAAACATCAGCATTCCCAATGCACCTTATAACTGCAACTATAGGATAAGTTAAGTAACCAAACACAAGATACAGCACAGCCAAGGCTACACAGCTCTGTCAGCCACAAGACCTGGAGCAGCTGTTTGGGAGGAGCAGGCACGGACACGGCGGGGCGAGGGCAGCGCCCCGCGGCACGAGCAAAGCCTCACCTGCAGCGCTTGCTTGCTCAGAAGCACAAAGTTGACAAACTTTTTAATTGCTCCCTCCTCGGTGGCTTGGGAATGGCAGCCCAACGTCTCCCACCGGGCTGGGGGAGATGGGATGGCCGGGAATGGGAGAGGAGCAGGGCGAGTGTGGAAATGCCAAGAATAAAGCGCTGGCTCGGGATGGCACAACAGAAACGGGAGATGGTAACGGCTGGCAGGGAAAACCCAAACCTGGCACTATCCAAACTGCCCTTCACAGAGCAGCCATTGCCCTTCCCAACCAGAAAGGCAGGAGGAGTCCACAAGGTGAGAAGCAGTCCATGCTCTGATCCCTCAGTACTGACTTCAAAACAAACAACAAGAAAAAGAGAGATGTGCTTAAAATTCTTCTAACAGTGCACTTCTAACTGCACAACCAAAATCTGTACACGGGAAGCCTTCTCCAGTTGTATAAAACCCACGACACACTGAGGAAGTTATCGTTGCTGATGTCAGGAGAAAGAAAATTACTTTAAAAACCTTATTTTTAAATTGAATTCAGGAAGTAAAATAAACAATAAATATACTTACAGCAGTTTGTTGGGTAAAATAAAACGGAGGAACAGCACTTTTTTGCTGAATTTATTATTCACTTTACGGAGAAATCTATAAAAATTCTGACATTTATCATGTCAAGCATCTTCTGTGCAGAGACACAAACTGCTCACTTACTGCTGCCTCCCTCATGATCAGCCCCTTTCAAAACCCTGCACGGACACTGAGCACCTCACTTAGCTGGTGCTGCACCCAGGCACCTCGTAGAGACACCAGTGAATTTTACTCTGAGGCAGCAGAGCTTTGCCTATCCAATTCCATGAGCAGTCATTCATTTGAGCAGCATGAGGGGAAAGGGAGATGGCTCCAAGAGAATAAACATCCATGTATTTAAGAGAAGAGTGCGTAAGCACATGGCTTGCTCACCTAAGATGGTATTTTCCTGATCTCTGGGGGAGAAGAGATAGGAGGATTTTGTTTGTTCTCAGTGTGATTTGGTGAGGCAAGTGCAGACCAGGAGATCTGAGGCCTCTCCAATACTGCATCTAGAGATATACAAAACTGTTCTAAAAAAAGACTCCCTAGCCCCACTTGCACATAGGGTAAGAGATTGGTCCCAGATTTAGTAAGAGAAATACTAAGGAGGACTCTTCCTGGCTACTGAACACTACATGCTGATGTGGGAGAAGGCTGGGACAGCAGTGCCAGATGGGCACTGCCCCATCTGTGCCAGCCGTGTCCCTGAAACCTGTGTGGCCAGAGCGGGCTGTGGGGCAGGGCCTGCCTGCTCTCCAGGATATGATCCCAAAAATATGGACTGTGGTGATGTGCACCGTGTCCCCACTCAGAGACACGCCAGAATTCGAGAGAGGCTATGAGAAGGCAGAGCTTAATCCTGTGAAGTCTAAGAATCGCTGCACGCTCTGAGATCTTCTGGATGGGGGCTGTGCCCTGGGGCTGCTCTTTCAAGGTCCACGATGGCCCCCGAATGTCGAAAAGCTGAGGGAAGCTGCCCCTTCCTCCTCTGCAGAGGCTGGCTACCAACACCCAACCTCAAAGGTTATGAACAACCTGCATGCAGGAACGTGGGGCTTTGTGAGCGATTCTTTCTGCTCCCATCCCAGAAGAAATGATCAGGATAAAATCCTTACAAACCTCTGTAACTCATCATGCATATGAAATACTGAACAAAAAGATTCCTGCCACATCTCTGATGAAGACATATGGCAGGTGACTCGCCCAAGAGGAAGGTGATTAACTTACCTCTGTGGAAAAGCATACGGCATTCAGAGCAGTCAAGAGTCCTCTACAAACTTGGTAAGCTGAAAATCCCATATTTAACGGAACAGGGTTAACAAGGTTTAACAGAAGCATTTGCTTGGGAATCCAAGCAAAAATTCAAGTTATCACTGTGTATGCAGTGGACAATAGTCCAATCAATATCTATTACCAACTCACTCTAAAAAAATTATACACTACAAAACCATCTCACCGCTTGCAGCAAATGAGTTTGAATGATTTCCTAGTAACAGGCCACCACCTTGCACTGTTAAAATGTGAGGTTTCACAGTATAAAAAAGTACTTCACAGAAAGGAAATGCAGCTAATATAGAAAATGCAATCTCGATGTGTTTACAGTCATTTTTTAAGAGGCAATACTTTTGGGAAAGCAAGAACAATAATAATTAAAGCAGCCAGTGAGAAATGTACAAGGTTATAGGCCTCAATTCAGTGCAAAACCAGACTAATAGCTTATGTAAGTAAATGTTTGTTCTGAATAGAGAACCACCTGAATTAAAAGTAAGAACACCTATGTGAAGTGATGGAGACTCCCATAATATTCAAATCCATCACATACATCATCAACCTTTTCAGTACACTCCAGAATGGACCCTTCGTAAAGGCAAAAGAAACCAGTACAGGAAATCACTTCATACAGCACAAGATATACATAAAGTACCAAAATGTACACACATTCAAGTTTAAGTTAGAAAAGGCAGAGCTGAATCTTCTGGTGAGAGAGGCCTACGTTATGTTGCTTAATCTCAACATTTAAAGTGACCTAAAACCTACTAGAATCAAAGAAAACAGAATATTGTGTCTGCTTTCAGAAACTTAAGCTTAAAAGCAAGGCATCGAAATTGAGCGGTAGGCACTGTAACGAGACATGACCTTACCTTTTCTCTGTTAGTCTTTGTTACTTTGTTATCTATTGAAAAATTACAATTCAAAGGAAATATTATGTATCATTCACATTCAAATATTTGAGACTCAGAGATTTTTTTTTTTTAAAAACAAGCAAAACTGTTATCTCTGAGGTAGATGACAATAAAATAAAAAAAAAAATAATGGAGCCATCAATGAACACTAACAAGTGCCGGAGCTCCTCTGCTGGCACTGACGCACCCCAAGGAGGAGAGAGCAAGCCCTACACCACTATCTGAAACGTGAGAAATGTGTCTTCTGGCTCAGTAGCTTCTACAGAAATGCAACACAGAAAAAGCAGCGCCAAAATTACACTGAAATGGCCTTGGAGAAGAAGAACTTTCATTTCTGCTTCGCAAGCTACTCGGAAAATGGTGGAAACATGCCCAGGTCAGCAAAATCTTCAATGTTGTAATTGCCAGTACCCTGTGTCGGATCCCCCGGCATCGGCAGCATGTCCTGCACGATAAGGAAAAATCAAAGTGAAGTGTCACTTGCCAACACATTATCCAGACACAAACTGCTTCCTGTTCATCTTTTCAGTGTAAAACCAGAAAGGGCCAAGTTTAGATAGATAAGGTGAAAACCAGACCTGTGCAGAGGGCTGAGCTACAGTTTATGTTTTGCTGGAGTGTTTCTGAACAAGAGGTGGGACTTCAGCAGGGAAGAAGTTTTGGATTGCTCCTCTGAAATAAAACACATTTGAGCTGCCTCCTACTCCTCCCAGACTGAAGCAGCTCCTCTTGGAATGGGCAGCAACACATGGAGAAAAGCAAACTCTCTGGTTTCACTGCATGGGGAGTATACAACATCTCACATGCTGGAGCTCCAGCATGGAGCATCCACGTCAGGATGGGTTTGGGCAAGGTCTCGCCTCCTCACCAGCACTCTCTAGGTGAACCCTGCTCCATGGAACACCCAAGATTGGACATCCAACCTCAGCTAACAATGTGCCCAAGCAGCCTTCATGAATGTACAGAGGCAGAGGAAATAGCAGGAACTTCTCAGGAGAAATGGGATTTCGCAGTAATTGCTCTCACGTGTCTTGAGCCAAATGAGGTCTCTGCAGAAAGCTTCAAAAAACACTCAACTTTTCCTCCCAGCTGGAGACTGAAGCCACAGGGAAAAGATATCCCTTGCTGGGAAAACCAGAGTTTACGCTTGCTTTTCCTGTCAGTCCTTACAATAATAAGCTCTTACCACAAAGCCAAGTCTTGCCAGGGATGGCTCATTATCCTCACAATAAAACTAAACCAAAAAAAACAAATAAGAAAGCTCACAGGATCTGCTCTGTTGAAAGAACAACTGAGAGCTGCTGCATACTGGGAAGTTCCCCCAAAATAAAGACTGATTAAGATCCGTCTGAAGTCTTCACAGCATCCCTGTCAATGTGGTGAGAGAGACTGTGAACACAACTGGCAATGTCTGAGCTGCCAGGGTCAGCCTTCATTTTCTGACCAAAACTTGCACTTATTTGATGTTTTCCCACATTCTCTCTCAGCCAAAGGGAAGCTGTAGCTGGCCCCTCCTGTCTGCGTTTCCATCTCTGAAGGCATTTCTGCTGCTGGGGTCTCTGCAGCAAAGTCTCCTCAGGCACAGATCCAGCAAGGTCTCCTCTCGAGTCTGCCTCTCTCCTTAAGCCCAGCCAACGCAGGGCTGGCTTTGGGCACAATCCAAGCACTTCTTGGAGGCCTTTAAACTCATCCAAGCTTATGACATCCAGCTATTATCCAGATTCCCTCCAAAAGCACGCTCACCTCCAAGGGCTCTGCAGATGAGCCCGGCTCTCCTTTTATCCCATGGTCCTCCTTTCCACTAACTTCATGGTAAGTTTGTTAAGAAACAAGCAAGACACTTTTTGGAGCCCCATATCTCTGCTGGCCATCAAACCACGCTGTCATCAGCTCCACTGGAATTACCCTGAATATCCTTTTGGGTAGTGATTAAACTTTGCTAACACAAAGAGATGCAACAGACCAATCTTGCCTGGGCTGTGGGCTAAGAGCACACAGACAGGCAGTTATTCCAGATGAAGTGCTGTTGTTTGATCTTGTGTGAAAGCAATGGTTCATCCACACAGGAGCATTCCCATGCTCACATCTCTTCTGCACCGCTCCTGCGAGCAGCCACACACGAGCCCAGTCTTGCAGGTGGATTTACTTTCCAAAAGATAAGGAAGTGCCCCACTTCTAAACCTTGCTTGGGGCTTGAACTGTCTTTCCTGCATTTATCTGCATTGTTTTCTTGCAAACTGTCTTCTTCATCTAATTTAAAAACCAGTTATACAAGGACAGATATATTATTAGTCAACTTATGAAGTCCAACTCTACAGTAGGACTTCACTATCTGTAGTCAAGACTCAGAATTATAGTTAATTAGGTAGTTGAAGATGATTGTTTACCACCTATCTGATATCTGACTGGGTTTAACCTTAAAAAACCATTGCCCACTATCTTCTGTGCAGTATCAGACTCCTTTCCTGCCTGAATTGTCAAAGAGAATGACACTGATATCCAGCTGAACTTGAGATGTCAGAGGCCAGCACCAGGATAAGAAAGACACCCCACTCGGGAATATTTCATGGGTTCTCTGCAAAAGATGAAAGCCCTAAATATAGGGTGCAAAAAGAAAGGAAAATGGTGTTTTACATCAGCAAAGATGCTTTTGTGTGGCAGAAACCCAAACGACCTCAGTAACTGAGGGAAGCTAGGAGCAGTGCAGGCCTATGGCAGCAGCAGGGAAGTGCTCCAGGCCCTGCTGCACCCTGATCCTCGAGGGCCACGGCTCCAACTCAGAACTGAGGGGCTGCCAGAGGGACTTGGGGCTCCCTGAACGCGCCTCACCTGGAACACCTCGGTCTGGCTGGGCTGGGGGTGCGAGTGCTGGTCGCCGCTCTGCTGGTTGTGGTGCTGGCTCTGCCACTGGGACCACACTTCGGAAGGTCGCCCCTGGAACTGCCCACTGCTCTGGCCACCTTCAGCTGCATGGGGGAAGAAAGGGCAGAAGTCAGAGCGCAGCTCCACCAAAACATCTGCCTGCTTTGGGGCGCCATCCCTCAGTGCCTGGTTTGCAAAGGAGCCTTGGAGAAAGGCCCGGAGTGACACCAGCCCTGCGAGGAGGAAGCTGGAGGGAGTCACAGCCCCAGAGCACAGCTCAGAGCCACGGCTGCACAGGAATGAACTGCCCCAGCAAAACGCACAGTGACACGGTGAACCAGGCACTGGAACACAATTTTCAAGCGTCATTCCACTGTTTTTTAACCAATAATAAGGAATATTTTCCATTTTACTTAAAAACCAAACTTCACCATTTGAATGCTCTTTCTCTTCAAAAGACTGAATTCTTGTGGAGCTGTGGGTGCACAGTTTGCTACTCATCTAAGAAGCATGTAGGCAGATCCAGGATTTTTTAAGCAGATGTAGAAGCAGTATGATCAACAGATAACAGCCTTGCTGATTAAATACAGGCACTGCTGGACAGTCTTGTCCCCCAGTGATACATCTGCAAAGTGATTTATTTAATACGCAGTTTATAGCAAACTATTATCCTGTCAATACGGTGATACTTTCCTTAAAGTCTGAGGCCATTTACATTTGATAGAGTAACACAAATAGCAAGGCTTTATTGTGAATACACTTAAAATGATGATTTCAAGGAGATTAATTTCTTCTAAATGGTCTACCAGAAAAAAAGCATGTTGCCACACATTAATTTGGTTACCTATTACA
This sequence comes from Callaeas wilsoni, assembly GCA_013398955.1. Lineage (NCBI taxonomy): Eukaryota > Metazoa > Chordata > Aves > Passeriformes > Callaeidae > Callaeas > Callaeas wilsoni. The sequence goes on from VWPU01000967.1 coordinate 34,157, forward strand.
CATACATTTTTCATGAGTACAGTAACAGATTACACTTAAGCTGTACTCATTTTACCCTGCATTTCTACAGACTGACACTGAATTATAATATTTTTGGATTATTTTCCATTCATTAGTTACAGTATCTCCTTCTAAGAATTAGTATTTTAGAAAGCCTGCCACCAGGCTTATGCTTTTCCTCCAAACATTTCTTCCTCTTTTTTCTACTTATTTTTCTCTGTAACTGCTCCAGCTATTTTTGCCTGTTTCCCTCTCACAGCAGAGGATCAAGCTGTGTATGTCTGGTTCTTCCCGATCACCTGCATCCTCTGCCAAGGGTGCCAAATTTCCTGTGCCAAACTTCCACACTTGTGCTATGCCAAGTCTTTGGTAGCCAGACTCAATCACGTCAAATCAGCCACTACTCACAGTCATGACTTCAGAAAGTACAGACACACGTATTTAACCCAATCCCTTTGGCTTCCAGCTAAGCCATGCAAAACAGATAATGGGAAGGTTTTACAGGAAAGTAAACAGGCTGTAGTGATGCATTTCTATCACATCTGCAATAGATGATTACAGCTCTTCCCTTACTGACATTACCACAGCCAGTAATTCAGCTGACTCAAAAACCCTGCAGATATTTTAAGGGCCAAAATAAAATTCCTCTCAGTTACCCTTTAAAAGAAAGCTGCAAGTTTGTTTTGGTTTTTTTTTTTCCCCCTCAGAACAATACATTGAAATTAACTGAGTGAAGCAAATGATGCTTCTTTTCAGCAGAACAGCTCCTGCCAGCCGGCGGTCGAAGCCCTTCGTCTCCGTGAAGGCTGGGTTATTAATAGCACCCAAACTGATGTAGGTCAGGAGATGTTTCTCATTAAGTGAAAGGGCTCTTGCCAAGTAGCTTAAGCCTGAAATACAAGGCTGTCTCATAAACAAATGTACAATGCCTGGTGGAAATGGAGGCAGGACTAAGCTGTGTGGGAAGAGCTCCATCTCAATGCCCTTTTTCCAGGCACGGGTCTGCGCCAGTGGGGCCCGTCTGCAACAGGTCTGTGCCAGATCTGCTCCCCAGGGACAGGAGAAAACAACACACATTAGCACACTGCCACCTGTGCTTTCTGGAATTGCACGTTATTATCAGCCAGTGGCATTTTTCATGGAATCCATTATATTTTTTACTCTCCAATATTATTCGTCTGGTGGAGTGCAGAAAATTTACCAAGGGGTTACCCACTGGGTCACAGTCTGAAAGCCACCAAATTAGCATGTAATAGGAAAAGAAAACTATTTCAAAACATGGCACCTACTCTGATTAGGTTAGTAGCACTGGGGGTAAAAAATAAACCCTGTTCCCAGCCAAACTCCAAAACACAATCTCTGTGCAAGAAGACATGGCCATGACGAAGATTAAAAAAAAAAAAAAAAANCTCTGTGCAAGAGGACATGGCCATGAAGAAGATTTAAAAAAAGAAAAAAAAAGGCAAATTTGTGCCTTTTAAGTGTTCTCCTGAGAAATAGAAAGAAATTGAACAAGCTGACCACAATTTGGGAGGACGGCTACTAGTGATACAAGCAACTTCTGAATCTTTCAGGACACCATTTACTAGGAAAAAATAAAAAAAGTTCCCTCACACCATAAAATGACACAATATTCTGAAGTGTGTTGGATGTGGAGGAGATGCAGCACAGAGGGAACAGGTCAGTTCTGTCCTCTGTACTCAGCAGCAGAAAGCAAAACCCTTCCACCACCTGGGCTTCCCAACCAACCCACCAAAAGAACAGGATGGAGGATTTTTAATTAAGTCAATGCTGGAGAGTTTCACTTTTACGTGCGTTTCTGTTGTTACACCATTTAAAACTCACCAAAGCCTGCACTTCGGTTTGCTAAGCTGGAGTAGGCGTTCCCACTAGGAGAAGAGGTGGCTGGGCTGGACAGGGGGCTGTATGACGATGGATCAGCTGGGTAGGTGTGACTTGTGCCAATGCCAAAGGGAGACGACTGAGCCTTGCCAGACTGAGATGGAATTTGCTGAGGAATAAAGGGTGAAAGAAGGAAAAAGTTTTATTGTTGAGGAATAGCACAGCAGAATCACTTTTTACAACATAAAGCAAAGACTAAATAAACTCTGTGGATGCCAACAGGCACGTTTCTCCTGTCTCAGCCATATTTCCTTTCTGTCCAAACCAGCTTACTGCTGCAGAAGGAGTACAACAGACTATAAACCAACACTTACAGCTCTCCTGCTGATTAGCTCACATGTACTCTGTATCAGAGCTATTTGGAAAACCAGGATTTCCTTCACCACTATTATGAGGACTGATCTCAAACTGAACAAGTATGAAGAATTCATGTTTATCTTCCAGGTGTATTGATTTTGCAGTGCCACAGTAAAATCAGTTATCTGAAAGTCTTGCAGGACACATGCAGGTCTCAGATGACCACAGTCTCCAGTGCTTGGGACTAAATGGCCAAAGAAGTTGCAAAGCTAATGAGCTGCTTTCCTTCCTTGCCTATGAAATACAGGCAGCAGATATTTTGCCTTGTAAAAGGCTTGGAAGGGTGAATCACCAAGTCCTGGCAGAAGGGCAGAAACAGTCTAGCATTGCTTTAATTGGGCAGCTGAGTTAGTTTGAAGGTACTAAAATCCAGCTTGCTGTCATTTCACCTACATAATGGCTCTGTCACAGGACCTCCCAGAATGTTACACAAATGATTAAAGACTGCAGAGGATGCTTTGAGACATGTACAACTTGTACACTGAGACTAAAGGGAGTGAAGTGTTCCGTCCAAAGTCATGTGCTAACGCATCGTGCAACAGACAGAATCTGCTTATAAATCATTTCCCACATTGTGAGTAAGTCCAGCAGTCCCAAGAAAAACTCACTGCCAAACAAACCCCACAAACAGAAACTGAAGGTGATTACATCTCTGGATACCTGTAATGATGTGCACTGTTACTGGCAATCAGTGCATGCAAGTGAAGCTGTTCTTCCCTGGAAGAGAGGGACAGGGAGCAGAATGAAGCCCCCAGAACCCAAGGGGAAAAGGTCAGTGAGCTGCTACACCACTCAGACACACCCAAGTCCATGGGTTGGGCAGGATCCACCCAAGGGCACTGAGGTAGCTGGCAGAAGAGCTCGCTGAGCCACTTCCCATCATATCTCAGCAGGAAAAATTCCTTCACCAAAAGGGTTGTCAGGAACAGGAAGAGGCTGCCCAAGGAAGAGACTGAGTCACCATCCCTGGAGGTGTTTAAAGATGTGTAGATGTGGCACTTGGGGACGTGGGTTAGTGGTGAAATTGGCAGCAGTAGGTTAATGGTTGGACTCGATGATCATAAAGGTCTTTTCCAAATTTAATGATTCTATGATTTTTGGGCAAATGCAAGGGAGCTGAGGGAGGAAAACTGATCCCAATAGGCATATAACATGTGGAAGACGCTATTAAGTCTTCATTTCAGTTCCAAGCTAAGAAATTGTACATTTCTGAAGGTTTCCACAACGGCAGTGGGAGCTCGGCATGTCACTTTTGCAAGGCTTAGTTCTATTTTACTTTATTTAAGATGGAAGAATGAATTCCAGTTTCCTCACACTTACATACAAACTTGGTTGACTTGGACAGAATTTGTGCAGTAAGAGGGATGAGTAATTCGTTTTAGTCATTTTCAGCACCTTCCATATCATTTGAAGAAACGAGTTAATGTTGTGACTGGATTTCATTAACCAGGTGTGACAGATAACCATGACACACTGAGGGCTGGGAATAATCCGTGATTAATGTGGAAACAATTCACTTATTGAAAATTTATTTAGTGACCACCCCAACATGCTATTTCAGCCTGCCAAACACTGGGAACTCAGGAGTGATTAAGAGCAGCATTATTAAGATCAAACTTGATTATTTCACATTATTTGTATTTTAATAGCGTTTCAAACCACGTTTTAAAAACTGTTACACAGAACAAGAGGTGATTTCTGGGCTAACACCGACAAGCACAGTGCATCTGACGGAGGTATGTGCTGTTTCCTCCAGCACACAACAGTGTGAGCTACACTGGGCAGTGCTAATGGAGGGGGAAACAGGCTGAGCAGCCCCTGCTCTGAACCCATGTCTGGATTTGCACGTGCCCCTTCTGCCCACCCTGACAACGGTGCGTAACATTGCTGGGTGCAAGGTCCTGGTCCCAGAAAGATTTAATTCACAGGTTTGATAGTGAAGCAGAAGATCTGTCCTTTTTCCTTCATCCAGTGCACACATACAACAAATGCAGGACAAGACCCTCCACTGGGGTTTGGGTCAGTGCAGCCACTGCCACCTCACTGAACACCATCCCAAACCAGGTGCAGGCACACACGGGGCAGCTGGCTCACACTGTCAGCACCTGCCAAGGAACAGAAGTGAGGTTCCAGCTCCACCCCACGACAAATTAATTACACTCACATTATACATGGGTTTACCAACTCCTTTGTAAAAAGCACGGAGAGTGCAAATCTTTAATGACATGAAAATAAAGCACTTTAAATCAATACCTGTCCTGGAAATGGTGGGCGGTTTCCTGTCCAGGCCACCAGTGCAAATCTTTAATGACCATGAAAATAAAGCCCTTTAAATCAATACCTGTCCTGGAAATGGTGGGCGGTTTCCTGTCCAGGCCACCAGTGCAAATCTTTAATGACCATGAAAATAAAGCCCTTTAAATCAATACCTGTCCTGGAAATGGTGGGCGGTTTCCTGTCCAGGCCACCAGTGCAAATCTTTAATGACCATGAAAATAAAGCCCTTTAAATCAATACCTGTCCTGGAAATGGTGGGCGGTTTCCTGTCCAGGCCACCAGTGCAAATCTTTAATGACCATGAAAATAAAGCCCTTTAAATCAATACCTGTCCTGGAAATGGTGGGCGGTTTCCTGTCCAGGCCACCTGGCTCTGGTTTAGCTGCCGGGATATCTGTGTCAGGTTCTGGCCTGTTGAGGAGGAAGACTGGATGTCGTTGACACCAGGCACATGCACCACAGATGAACTAAGGGTTCAGAACAGAGACAGAGCCTCATTTGTAGGGTGTATTCCCCATGCACAAATTGTATCCTAGATACAGAAATACTGACAATACATTAAAACTAATTATTTAATCTATCTTGATTAAAAAAAAGAGTGAAAACCACCACGAAACTACGAAACATACTGGCAATTTCAGTCCTAATAGACACAGCAGGCAAAATTGTTTTGAATTAGACTTCAGTAATCTCTTAGAAAGGGCTTCTAAGAATAAAAAAATCTCACACATGGTCCATACACACTTAGCCCCACACCAGTTTAACACTTAACACGTTAAAAATCCTGTTTGCAGAGAGAATTCAAGCAGGTACTTCATCATAAATTTGTGCTTAAAGTCAACAGTATTGTATTTAAGCATTTGCTTAAATGCCATTCTAAATGAAGATGGGCACAAAGGTGATACTTATAAGCACTTCCTTATTTGTTTCCTGCCTGGGAAACGAAGAATTATGTGCTACATATTAAAAATAAGGGCTTTTAATTCCTCTTTTCACCAACTGATGCTAAAGAACAGGCAGTTATATACCCAGGCAAAAGAATAATCAAGACAGGAATTTTGGAACACTAATAAAAATTAAAAAATAATATTTGAAGGAACTTTTTTATATGTTAGCTGTTTCCTAATTACTGAATTTCACTACCAAGACATACCCAGAAATCCCTAATTATAAGAAAAATGTTATGAAGGGTCTGCTCCACATCACTGTTTTATTCTCATGGAAGTCTTGAGCAACGAAATCTACACAACCACACATTGTGATTGTACTTTTATATATAAAACTGTATTTTTTACGTGTCATATACAAATGAATATAAATGAAGACAGAACACAAAACCACTTTTGTGCATCCACTGAAACAGCTTGTTCTTTTCTCCAACCCCTTCCCTATTGTTTATTTGCACAATCTTATGGAGAGCGAAGAGAGCAGATTGGGAGAAGAAGTAAACAAGGCTGAGCAGAGAGAAAGCGGGAATCTGAATCCTCGGAGAAGGCTGGCAGAGTGTAAGCAAAACGTGGCAGGCATTTGAATATGGGAGTTGTTAATCTGGCTTTCTTAAACTGCCTACAACCAAAGTGTATCTTTAGAAATTCTTTGTAGAGTTTTTCTATTTTTTTAAAAAATTTCTTTTATTTTTATTTTTGACTATCACAGAGCCTCCACAGAGGGAAATGTAGACCAGAAAGTCCATCTAAATCTGGCTGGAGCACACAGCAGCTCCTGGGGAGGGCTGGCCCTACTGCCAACACCTTCTCAGCTGGACTGGCAAGTCCCACCATCTAAGGAGCTTGGACTGTATGTGGAACATGTACTTTGAAACCAGGATTCTGCAGAATAGTGCCGAGAGGCTGCCCAGGCTCAGTGACTGAACGGGCCAGGCTGGAGATTTTACAGAGAGGACAGTTCACTGAGAGTGGAAGTGCTGGCAGAAATGCAAGCCATTACTTGACGTAACAGAACAGCAGTAGGAAAAAGGCTATAGTTAAACATCAGGAATTAGCAAAGGAAATGAACAGAACACAAGCCAAATCCCAAGATGGCAAGTCAGCCACCCAGTAATACACAATATCCAATTAAAAGGCATTTTAACTTACTGTCATATTTCCCAAAGTTATACTTGGTTTTAATTTGACAAAACACACTCACATGGATCTTATTTCTCCCCACTGAAATTATTAGCATTTACAACCTTAAGAGCACATTGGTTAAAATAAAATCAGTGTTTGCTAATGTTTTCCATTTCCTGGAACTGAGAGGTTCTGAGTGGCTGTTCCTCCACTTTCACAGCCTTGGCTGGTCTGAACAGGAGAATCAATCTCCAGTAAGACAGCGGTGATATCACAGAGCACTAAGGTAAACACGATTGCTGTTATCACATTCCTCAAAAGCAACTGGAACCTTTATTGCCAGCTGGCAGGCAATGACACACACTTAGAATAACTCAAAAATGCCTTTGAATATGCCAGACCACCACCTTATGTGTATTTAGAAGCTGCCTTAGAAAAGTATTCATGCCTGTGCCCAGTCCTCATGTGGGACTAGGGATGCAGCATCCCTCTGTTCCCTTTGACACCCACATCAACGCCCCTCAAGGCAGCCTGCAGGAGCAGCGACAGCTGTGAGTGCAAAACAAGCCTTTGCACCTTCCTAGCTTGGTTGAATGTTCCTCAGATCTCTGACCCTGTCCCGTCATCTCTCAAGAGTTATTTCCCTTCAGAATTTGTTGCTGCTTCTTAGCTTTTTTCCAATTACATTGTCATAGCAAAAAGTACCTACTTACCAGCCAATATTTTTAAGAGAGATACCCAAATCATCTCAGCTCATAAGCCCAGAGTAAGGGCTAAGGTATCACCAGCAGTGAAATGTACACAAAGTAAAATTCATTCATGTAAAGAAAGCTCTTGCACCTTGGGTTGGTTTTGTTTCCACCATACTGAAGGGGCACAGTCCTCCACTCTCAGATAGAAACTGATACAATCAGGATCTGGACTAAATACCTGAAAGTCTTTCCCGAGTGTCCTGGCTGAAATGGGCTTCCCTGTGAGTAAAGCTGCTGGTTTCCTGCTGTGGATGCAGAGGCCATCATTTTTTTATCTGCTACAAGAGAAAAACAAATCACAGAAAAAATATTTTAGGGGATGAGATAATGAAGGAAAAATTATTTAAAGACAATTGCAATGTATGTATGCAGCAGGAAGTTTTCTTCCCTTCTTCAAGCTTCAGGAAGAAGCCCTGTGGAACACATTAGGAACGACGCCAAAGGGCTGTATGACAACTGAGTGTGAAACCAGAGGCACAGCTGGTTTGTGCCTCCTCCACACCCTCTGCACAGGCTGTGCCTCCTTAATGCCATTGTTTGCACGGAACATTGTGCTGGCTGTGCCCTCTGGCCACACAGCCCAGACCTGCTGGAAGCTGCTCTTGACTGGACAGAGCAGGGCTCTGGCTGAGGTGGGGAGGGAAGGGTGCACGGCCCCCAGGCACAGGCTGGGAAGGGCAACAAGGCTTTTCTGGAAGAGAGGTGTGAGGGTCTGCCCAGGGGGATGGAGGGGTGCCACATGAAACAAGCCTGGAATGCAGAGGGTGTGATGCACGTGCACCTCCGTGGCTCAGGTGAGGGTACACTCCTGGCACCAGGAGAAGTCCTCCAGCCCCACTGCTGTTACCACAGACTGTCTGCACTGAGGGGGCAGCTGACACCCCACTGGGTTAAAGAACCAAAGGAAGGGTATCCAAAAGCCTCTCTCCTAACCAGCTGACAATCTGCTTCCCTCTGGACAGCCCAAGGAGCACCCACCTCCCCAGGCATTGCCTGCTCATCTCGGGGTGACAATCTGCAGCCCCACCTGCATCACGGTCCCACAGGTGGCTGGAGGCACTTTGCTTCTGAGTGTCACAAGACCTGCACACCTGAGCTGTGGGAAGGCACAACACAGGTCTCTCGTGGAATTTGCTGTCCTTTTGTGGCTTGGGGGAGACGTGAAATAGGACGGGGAGCCATGAAATAGGATGGAAGCACCCCAGAGGGGTGGAAGACAAAGGAGCGTAGTAACTTGCACAAGGAGATGCCATTAACTTTTATAGTCTACCCTTAATGTGGTAACTGGAGATCAATCTCTAATTGAATGAAACAAGATTGGGTTGAACAGCACCATTTGGTACCTCAATTTAATTTTCTGGCACTGGATTATTCCAAAGCCCAGGGAAATCTCACTACTACTTTTCTTAGAATAGTTTACAGGTCTGCTACACCACCCATTATTCACTTTCTCCATCTCCCCTCCAAGTGCAAAACATCCTGCAACTCACTGATGGTTTTGTGACCATTTGCTTCTAAGTACCTGGCAGGCCTAGAAATCAAATCTGCCTCCTCATTTTCCCCTTTGCTCTTTTCAGATTCCCACTCATTTCACAAGATGCTCTCTTGGACAAAAGGCCCACTCAACTCACAAGTAACAGAAGTTTTTTTTAGGTGTTTTAAATTTTTTTAGCTTTCTCTAGCTTTTAGAGACCTCCTGATCGTGACTCACCAAAGGCCTCCAACACACACCGGCTCTTCTCTGTTACCTAAATTGTTCTTACATTATGTTCCTAAGAGGAATCTAAGCTTGCCTCCCAAAAAAAAAAAAGTCACCTCAAATTCCCTCACAGAAGCCTCGGAGAGGGAGTGTGGATGCCACTGATGCAAGCTGTCATTGCTTGTCCTTTGTAATGCAGAAATTTGTAGAAATTGCTCCCTGGCTACCTACTGCCCAGCACAGAAACCAAGGCTGGGCTGCAAAACTATGCTCTCATATTAAAAAAAAAACCAAAAAACCACAGAGAAATGGGGACAAGGTGTAGAGAAGGTTGTGTATATAGTAAGAAGAATTGAGAATTGGTTGGGATATCTCTGAGAAGGAGGACAGATGAATTTGTTTTTTTCTGCAGTAATGTCATTCTTGCATGAGATGTCCCATTTTCTAAGGCCACCCTTTGCAGGGACACCAAACTCTCAGGGCTGGAAGAGACTGAGCCAAAATCCTGCGAGTGCTTTAGATATACAAGAACAACTCACCAGAAAAATTGAGAGGACCCCAAATGAACTGGAATTCCTCAAGTGCAGCAGAGTTGCCATGGCAGCTACCAGGGTCTGTGCCACAGGATGAGGCCAACACAAAGGGAACAGCTAAACTAATAGCAAGCAGCTAATTCTCCTTCCTGAGTTACCCTGAATGCTCTTTAGCCTCTGAATCTGGCCCACATCTCTCCCAGCTGTATTCCTACTCATGATTTTACACACAATTCTCTGCTCTCATCTTAGGTACAGCACTGATTTTTTTTTTTTTTTGGTGTATTTTACCTGTTTCTCTCCAAACTCTACCACTGTACTGGTCAGTGATGTCCCTTCTCCCAGCAGAACCAGTATTTCCAACGTTTCTGCCTCTTGACTGAATCTAAGAACTGCATCATCCCATGCTTCAAAGCACTTGCATGAATAGGTAAAGTCAGGCTTTCTCTCCCAGCTTTTGGGGTTTTAATTATGTGTGGCCACTACATGCAATTTTAGCAGCAATCTCCCCGTGTCAACTCATGTTCTCACAGACCAGAGCAGAGAATGAGATCGGGTATCAACACAATGCAAATGTCTGGCAGGCAGCACGCAGGCTTGTCAATATTGGTTTTGGACAGGTTATCCCACCCCTAACTGCAAAGCATCCTTTATCATTCACAGGAGACCTTGATCACAGCTCCCATGAGAAATTCAGAGAGGCAGAATGTCCCAAAAAAAGCACAGCCTGTAAATTGATAAGAATGAAAGGAGAAATGGCATTTCCAAGAACATAACCTCCCAGCTAGCGACATGCTCAACCCTAACCCCTCCCCACAAACAGCTGAGAGCTGCCTGAAAAAGAGCCAGTAAGGCAGCCAAAAAGCAAGATGTTCTTGCTTGGAAAAACATATTCTGATGTTTAGGGTTGGAGTCTTGCTACCTTCTAATGGACCCCTTCTATGGCCTCAGCTGGTGACTCCACTGTTAGAGTAAACAGACAAGGATGAACAGGAATAGCAGAGAAGGCCTAGCAACAGGAGGACAGAATATCAGGTATAAATTGCAGTTACAATGTCTTCTCCATTTGCAAAAGCCAATCCAGACATAAGAAACCAATGGAGTGAGGTCACTGTCCAACACCCCTGGAGCCAAACCCTGTGGGTCACTTCCTCCCTGCACTGCGTGAACTTGTGCATTGATTTATTTAAAACAAATGTAAAAATTCCTCTTTTTCAGTGAGGACAGTTAAGAACAACAATCAATGAATTCTTCCACAAGCAGTGGAATTAATGAGCCTGGTTTCCTACAGATATATTTCGGATGACCCCTTCAGCTGCCAGTCTCAGTGATTTCTGTCTGCTAGGGCAATAGGCAGCACAGGCTGGGGCTACTTTGAGACAGCTCCATCCGTCTGACTGACAAGTTGGCTGTTACCTCTTAGAACAGGGCTGGGAAATCCTTTGGTGAGGCACCAGTAAGGACTCTGTCCTCACAGTAATTTTCAAGGAATATAGAACAACATACTGTTTCTGAGACTCCTATCACTCTTACAACTTGCTAACAAGTTTAAAAGTTGTGGGAAAAAGAGAAAGGGCTCCTCACAACCAGGTAAAATGACTGGAGATGCCTCAGCTGACCAGAGAACAAGTAAATTACAACATTTCAAGGCAGCATATGCCTCTGAAAGCATCAACACAAAAGCCGGTGATTTGATAAAATCTGCAGCCTATCTTAATACTATATGGTAACTTTCTTGTCCCTATTTAGGGACACTGAGGAGCACTGCCTAAAGTGTCCCTGTGAAATGAAAAGAGAATCAAAAGCAGGTGGCTCTGGTGACACAAAAGCCATCCTTCCCTCCTTGAATTTACTCCTATCATCTTTAGGGGAAACACCAACTAATGACACACGCTAAGAAATGTCCCAAAGACTGATGCTGCTTAGGAAATTCTCCACCATATTGCAGTTTCTCTTCTTTCTCTTGAAGCTGTGCTCTACACCATGTGACCAAGCTTAACACAGTATTAAAAATTAAACACCAGGGACATTCACTTACAAGCAGTTATTCCAGCAAACATCTCAGCAAATCTAGGATCTCTCTCTTGGGAGAAGATAGCATCAGGCTTTTCCACAGACTTCCCACCCTCGTGAACATTAGCTGGTATACTTGGAACAGGCACCTGTTGAGATACACAGAGGAAGGTAATTCCCCCTACCTGTTTGACAAGAAGGAATTCAGGGACAGTCACAATGTACTTTTAGTTTTGCTGAAATCTGCTATTGTTTTACATTTGAAATTATCAGAATCACAAAGAGAAAAATCTGAGAAATTTCACCTGAGATAAGTCATAGGATGACAGCCCATCTCTTTGATGTACTTCGAGTTCTGCTTGCTGTTGCTGAAGTTGTCTGCAAGGGAGACAAAATGACTTTCTTACTAAAATCAATTAAGATACAAAAAGGAATAGTCACACTCTCCTATTTTACACTCCCAGTGAAACGCCTCTCAGATGATTTACTAAATCCTCTCCTGTGAGATCCATCTGTTTTTACAGCTTTCTCTTTGAGAAAACCTGCACCACAGGAATGCTACAGGGCACAGGAAGAATTTTGCTGTGATAGCACAGAAATGTAGGTGGGCAAGTAATGGAGGATGGCACACAACCTCTTTGTAAAACATTTAAAAATTCACTATTTCATTGTCTTCCTCATGCTAATGATGAACACACCAGATCTGATTCTGCTGAAGGAAACAGTAAACTTGCTCTCCAGGAAGATGTCTGATGGCAGAACACCTCAGCAGCTGCAAAGTCATCCACATGTTTTGCACCTTCCATTAACAGTCTCTTTCTGTTGCTTGGTCACAACAAGCAAGAAAACTTCTGGCCTGGAGATGCACAGGTAGAACACTCACCTCTGTGGGGCTCTTGGCTCAGCTGGCAAAGAAGATATAAACCCCTCCAATCATGCTAGAGCTCAGAGATTAGGATAAGATTTAACTGACAAAATACTTGGAGTTGATACCTGTAAATGATATTTGACAGTGCACACAGTTGGTGTATGTTTCTGGCCTCTTTCTGAAGGAAAAACCACTCAAAAACTGGGAATTACACACCATGTGGGTCTTTCCCCAGAGAGACACGATACTTGGACAGGCAGGAATAGGTGAGATTTTGCAAAACAGTAAGATCATGGATTTGAAACACTGAAAAATTACAGTATACTTTTAGTCACAGGCTTAAATTTTAGATTTTCATCCAAATCTTCTTTTACATTTTGAAACAGATTCAAATGCCAAGGGACTGAGAGACAAACTTGCAGGCAAAGTCAAATGACAAATTAGACACAAACTGGTGGAAGCACGAGGAATCACTCACACAAGCTAGTGAATTAACAAACAGATTTTGCCATCCCTTGAAGCTTTTCCAGAAGACACTTTGGTCAGTTACTCTGCTCCACGGCAAAAATCTGTGACCTGCAACAAACAGCTGGTCGGAGTAAGTGGCCAAAAGGCTTTTGCAAGCCTTACAGTGTGAGAACACATAATACAGGGAATCACTTTTGTCCTAGCAGTAACATGCACAAAAAGGCCATTACAGAGCCATGGATTTTCCCTATTATTTTAGCTAACAGAAAATTCCTAAAAATTACCTCTGGAATGCAAAGACATTCTTTGTTCACAAGCATAAAATGCACACTTTTCCAGCAGAACTATGGGAGGCAATTTAATCATGGGGAATCTATGGGGAAGTTTCTAAATACCACCCCGTGGACAATAAACACCCATTAAATCCCGTTGTTAACGTGAAAGCTAATTACACTGTTTCATTTGTTTTTATTACCACCGACTTGGTGCGTGTGTCAATAAACAGCACATTAGTTTCTCCTCTGTTCCTTATAAAGAATGTTTTCTTGATTCAGCCATATACATACAAATGAGCCAAACCAAACAGCACACTCACTCGTTATTTGTTTTGTAGGCACTTCTCTAACTCAGTGCTCCTTCGCCCTTCTCTATCTTTCATCTCTAATACTCATTAAGCTGCAGTACAATATAAACACCACATTGTGTTAACAGCACTGAACTTTGGGAACAACCTCCCAAAATCCATTTCCTATAAAAACCAAATAGTTGCGTGTATTTTTACTGAACTCTGTGCAAGCTATGCTGCACTTAATTAAGAGTGAAATGCAAAGCCAGGGTAGCATCTTCTGTTGTTGTTGGCTGCTACTGTATAAATAGTTTAAATGGTGCTTGAAACCTGAAAGAAACTGTGCAGCAATTCATGGAGCAGCCAGCCAGGGAGAGCTCAGTGCTGCTGCTGTGGCTGCTTCAGAGCCTGCCATCTCACCAGCCCTTCTGACTGACAACACAGGCAGGTCCCTTCAGTCACCCAACTGCTGAACAGTAAAAATGAAACAGAACAAGGGATTATCATCAGTTTATGCAAAACTCGCAGTGCATCCTAACCCTGAACCCAAAAACTGTCCTCAGTTTCAGTGGTCCAAGGAGTAAAAGAAAAATTTCTTGGCTCTACAGGATATCCAACACAGCAAGTGAGGCATTGTCTGGGTCAACAGAGGGTTCTGTCTGTACTGACCCACAGGTTCAGTATGAAACTGGGAAAACCCTTGGCTTGGACAAGGAATGGTTCAGCAAATCAGAAGGCTTTGATAGTTACTTCAAATTTACTTTAGTAAATACATGTGGAGGAAAAAGGAAGATACTGTGGAAGTTCTTTTGACATTCGAGAGGATGTTAAGCTCTCTCTATGAAAACTGAAGTCACTGGTTCCCTTTCCAGGCATCAGAGTAAACAAAAACCGATTTGAACTTTAAAACTAACAGGCTCTTTGGTGGGAGAGAAACGACAGTACTGCATCCCTAGCAAGCTATTTTTATGTAATACAGGCACATGTGCTTCCCGTGTCTGGCTTGGACAAAAGCAGAGTAGTAAAAGCCTTGGGGCTGTGGTTGCAAAATCCTCTTTCAGAAATTCTCAGTATCTCCCTCTTTTAGCCTAGAGCTTCAACACACCCCTGCGAAAGGGTCTGTCTAACAGCAGCATCAGACAGACCACAGATGGCACGAGATCATGAGGAAGTCTTTACCACCACTACCACCAACTGGAATTTTATCAGGATGGTTGATCTCTTTAGTATTCTGGCCCAGGAGAATCGAGAATCCAGAATCCAGACCAGAAAGCATCTCTCCCACAGGCTGATTCATCCAGCAGGCTGCTTCCAGCAGTGACCTGTGCCAGCTCACAAAAAGTCTCGAGACTCAGGACAACCACAGGGTTCATAAATTCACACAGTGCAGCACAGGTTTTGTGGCTTCCAAAAATGAAACATCAGATATTCCACAAAGGTCAGAAAAATACATCTCTTCTTTATTTTGATGTATATACATATAAATATATATATATATATATATATATATATATGAAAGACCTTTATATAACCTGTCACCACGACATTATTTTATTCAAACACTGCTCTACCTGTATATTAAATAAATGCTGATAACAATTATTTTTTCCTCTTTGGAAATCAAACAGTCTCAACTACACAGGAAGATGTGGTCAAACAGGGGACTCTTCTTTTCAGCCGAACACAGCACAAATGTGAAATGTTAAATGCTTCATTTCTCCAGGAAGTTTCTCTTGGATGACTACACCCAAGTGAAACTGAGAGAAGTTTTCTTTTCTTTTTTTTTTTTTTTCCTGCAAAGAACTAAGTGAACATTTGAACCTAATGTTTCCTTATCCTTCTGTACCAAAAGCAAGTTTGGACATTTGACTGTTTGAAGCTCCAAAGGAGTATCTTTATTTTAAAAAAAAAAAAAAAAGAAAAAAAGAAACAGAACAACCAAACCAAGCCAACAAATAACAGTAAAAATCAATTGATCCCTCCACAACTGGAATCATCACTGCCCTCTACAGTCTTTTGGGAAAATGCTGTTCAGTGACCAACTTGAGCTATTCCATTAACATCCCCACACAGATGTACGTACTGTGGCTTTAAACTATCCTAAGTTAAAAACTCATTTAAACTCAGATTTTTTGGCTAAACTGTCTGTACAATTTCATGCTGAATTTTTAACTGCCTCAAGCCTGTATTTTATGGGGCTGCCTAGGTTACCACAGTGACAGGCAGATCAATTCTGTCTCTGTGCCTTCAGCCGGGCAGAGCAAGGCAGCCCTGCCTGGTCTCCACGGGAAGCACCTTGCTGGACCCAGAGCACCTTCCAGGAACAAAAAAGGATGGCCACACACACCAGGGCTGGTGCCAAACCACCAGTCCCAGCAGCAGCTTAACGAGGAGTTGGAAATCACCAGCTACACCATGACGTACAAGTCTTCAGAACAGCTAGGAAATCAGAAATCAAAACATGACCCCAAATGTGGGGGGGGGGGGGAAGCCAGAAACAGGCAGGAACTGCAGTACTTTACAGTAAGTCCTCTTTGGAAATCTGAGAACTGGGAGAGAATAAGGGGAAAAACAAAACTAGTCTGAATAATGCATTCTTTCTACTATTCAAAAGCAGGAGTATAATGGGCTGTATCTTGCCCATTTCAGAACATTTTCAACATGACAGGAAAGAGGGAACATCCTCTGTCAAAGGAGCAGCAGGCAACTTCCATATTAGGTCAGCACTTCTGGGTTGTTATTCAAACCTAGCAAGAGAGATGGAAGCAGAGCCAGGAGCTGGCAGAGTCCTGCTCATCACAGTGAGTGCTGTGGTGCCAAGCTCAACTGCACAGTGCAGGCTCAGAAAAAAGCATTCCCAGAGTCAACACAACGTGAGCCTCCAGCCCCACTTTTTTATCCGTGGCCTCTTGGGAAGAAAGCACAATTAAGCCAGCCTGGGACAAACCTCAAAAGATGCTTTTTTACTCTGCAGGCCTGTTTTTGCATATACAAATTATTTGGAAAAGTATTACGGGACAGCAGAAATGTGGAAATAGCTATTTTGATGCACAGCGCAGACAAGCTGTCTGATTTTGAGATACATTTCCCTGTTTTCAATGAGCTTAGCTATTCAGTTTAAGCCCAACTTTTTGGGTATGCAGAAAAAAATAAAAGAGGTAAACAATTGTGATGCTGGGTTTCATGTAAGTGAATGCACAGCCCTCCCAGTCCAGGTTCGTGCCATGTCCAAAGAAGCAAGACAAGGAATGCCCAGAGGCACTTCCAAACTCCAGTGCCAAAGCCCCAGGGGTTTGGTTTTGCAGTGGAGCTCTCAGCAGGGACTTCCAGCAGCAGACTGCTCGTTCAGCGTTTCCGATATACGGTCTAACAGGCTGAGATCTCAAACCCAATAATTTCCCCTCAGCTAAAGACTTGGCAAGAAATCTCCGGTCACACCAGAAGCAGATTTCGTTTTAGGAATAGATTAAGTTTATACTGGAAAGAAGAAACATTTATTAAAAAACCTCACACTATAAAGCAATCAAGGCCAGATTAGCTTTTGCAGTTACTGGCTGAGAACTCAGCAGGCTCCAAAAGCATTTCTGCTCAGTCCACAGAGATCAACCTCCACCATACTCTGAGTGTGACCTCCTCCTAAGAGGCCAAATGAAAGATTTTTGGAAATATTAATTCCAAGACAGGATGATTTCACTTCCCTCTTAAGATAAGGAGTTGGATCACCCCCATACTTGGGGATATTCTACTAGATCTAAACTATCAGGAACACTTCCCACTCAAACCTACTAGTAAATAATTTTGCCAGCTTCATTAGGTCATAAGAGTAGACACAGCTCAAGCAGAAGAGCCCAAAACTACAGAATGGTATGATCACAATGAACATGGACGTGGAATTTTCTTTTGGCTCAGGAGGCAGGCTAACCTTCCTCCAGTACCAGGACAGCTGCTGTGCTGCTGGAAGCTCTGCGTTAGCTCAAGGCAGCCTGGACTCAGATCAATGGCCTTGTCTAATGACATAACAGATAAGTGACGTTTCCCCCCAGTGCAGCCAGGCCCTGGAAGCATCACAGGATAATGACACAGAGAAACAGCCACACTGGGAGATCTCCTGATGCAGAAAAACCCTGTTACAGCCTGCGCTGTTAGAGAGAAACAAAGGTATCTATCAAAATTTTGGGATGTGCTTTACAGCAAAAAAGAATGGTTACAATTCCTTCAAAACCACGGAGGTGAGCACCCAGAAAGGCACATACTTTACGTTAGTGTTGGTGCAGATGATGTATTCAATCTCATCAGAATACGGGTTCTGAAAGGTGAAGCTGCTGGTCCTGATCAGCATCCATTCCCGGTTTTTGGTGCGAAAACGATACATCACAGACAGGACCTGACCCTTCAGTTTCACCACCTGCAAAACCATTTGGAAAGGTTAATAACAGGAGATTGCTACCTGCTGTGCAAATGAATAGTCAATTGCATCAACTGGTGCATTTTAAACTTGAATTACAGAAAGCTACGGGCACAGCAGAGGAATTTTTAATTTGGAGAGAATATGCAAAATCCTATCCATGTTTACAGCTATCTCCTTCAGAATGAAATCCTCATGCTTTGTCATATAAAATGCCATTTTCCAGCCTGCTTATAAGAAGAATACAGATTCAGGACAATCATCAGGTTGTGATGTAAATCGTTAAGAGTGTTTTAATGTGAAACACTTACCAACAGATTGACAAAAACCAAACAGAGGATCTTTTAAATGTTTTTACGTAAATCATAAACCAATCACTGCAGCTAAACAAAAGCCTACAAGAAATGCCATTTTGAGGTTGACTGTCTGCTTTTCTGTTTGGATACCTATCTATACAGTTATTGTATGTGATAAATCAGCATCAACATTTAGGACAATGCTTAAACACAATGGTGTTTATCTTTTGGTTTTTTAGAAACCATCAGGGGTTGGTTCCCCCCACTCCAAACATATTAAAAGACTCCCTAGGATGGCAAATTGCTAACAATCTAAGAAACACTTGCTTCTGGCTTTCAGAAGAAAAAAGAGTGAGCCAGTGTTTGAATGGAGACAACACTCTAAGTCACTGTCCCTTTTAACAGTATAAATTCCTTGCTTGCACAGCCTATTTGTTTGTAACGAAGAATTCAGATGTCTGGGTTTGGTAGCTGAAGTTTTGTTCAAGTCAACTGTTGGGCACCAAGTGAGGATTAAGAAGCAGCCAACTAAAGTAAATTCAAAGGAATCTTCACACACTGGCCCTGCAACTGCATTTCACGTGTTATCCAACAATGTGGGGTTAAGCCAGGAGAAAACTTTCATGGTTTTAAGTCATTCAGCTGACACTTGCCTGGCCTATCTCTGTTTATATTTTACAGCTTTTCCACCAAGCTATCTCAGGGCTGCCTCAAGGAAGGAAAGGGAAGGTCTACTGCAAATAAATGCCACATCTTGTGGATTCTTAATCATTAACATCTGGAATTGACTTTTTATTAGCTATCTGCAGCCTGTATTCTCTAAAAGCAGAAGTCCCACTATTTACCCTCTGTCTTTACTGACAAGCAACTGGATTAAGAAAAATGTTCCAATTCCATTTTTTTCAAAGGTTTGCACTTCAAATTAATCAACTGGATATAGGATTAAATGGAAAGAATGCAAATAGAAGACACAAAAAGCTTTAGCAAAGCCCAGGAAAGTTCAAAATCATACTGAAGTAAACGACTTTTGGTTGGTTTTGTTGGGTTTTTTTTAATGCTTTTACAGGGTTTTTCTGAGTTTACTGAGCGACATTCTTTTATCAGCAATTTTCTACTACCACACCCAGGGTAGAAACCACAGAGCTGGTGTAGAAGTGTGCAATCTGAATAGTATCCTACTGGGTATCCAACAGCTCTATTCTGGACCCTTTGATATTAACCTGTATTTGTTGGTCTTAGCCTTGAGACTATCTTATTCTGGCCTGATTTTTCCCACCCTGATGAATGAATTTATCTTCCCGAGGAAGTAAAGCTCTGAGATAGATACTGGCAATTGACCAAAAATTGCAGCACCCTCCCTCCCTCCTCTGTTATGCACCAGCCTGGTTCTGATACTGTCAGCAAATGAGAAGCGTCAAGTTTTCAAGTTTTAGGAAAAAAAAAAAAAAAAAAGAAAAAGGAATTTATTTGAAATCACAGTTACCTTTTTAATTAAGAGATTTTTAAGTCCAAACCAACAATAATAAAACAAAAAGCAGAGATCTGTTACCCTGAAACCTTGATTAAGCAAACAGTAATTCTGTAATAATATATAAAGCACAGAGATTGCTGGTGGGAAAATCCTGAACTGTCTTAAGACAGAGCACACAAACAAACGAGCACAAAAAATTTCAGAGTTAGTGATTAAACATTACTTTCTTATATTCTTGGGAAATAAAAACCACCTGGTGCAAAGCTTAACTGTTTACTTCAATCTTTTACTGCATGATGGGAGCAACAGCCCCAATCACACTGCTACTGTACTGAACAAAAATACACCGAAAAAGGCATTGCCTGCTAAGGAAACAGCACAGTACTTTCACAGACTGGACACAGATTGAGCGAGCAGGAACTTTCACTTCTAATTGCATTTTTTCCTGCCACCTTCCTGACGCAGGTGCCTGATCCAGCAGATGACTCCTGCACGCGGCCGGCAGCGAGCGGTGGCAGCGCGGTCCCGGCAGCCCAGCCCAGGGACACGGGGGCAGCCCCCGCAGCCCACGGCCCTCGCGGGGAACACAGGCAGGAGCAAGGCACCAATGTAACGTGCTCAGGCAGCCCTGCTGAGAGCCGGCAGTCACCCACGGATCCGCTGCAGAGGGATGCTTGACGGGCCGTTATCCAGCAGCTCTCTGTCGCTGTCTCTCGGACGGATGAGTGGAATCAATCATTTGGGCACCAGTGAGAAACAGCCTGTGTGTTCTCACCAGTTCAGGGAGCTGAAGCAGCCGAAAGCTGCGAGTTCCACGCAGAAGGAATTAGAGCCTTAGCCTGCCCAGCAAGTCCATCCGTGCCAGCACCAGGGCAGCAGGAAGGGGAGGAGGAGGGCAGGGACGGGAGAAGAAGGGAAGCAGGACAGATCTGTCCTGCTGACAGATCAGGAGGATTCAGCTGCAGTATCACACTGGGGCAGAGGAGATGTCTGGGTGTGGTGACCTGTGTAAACATTGAACTCTCACGGACTGTGAATCGGCACCTTGAATTTAAAAAGGCTGCTGTTTGCACTCAGTCTGTGCAAAGGAACTGAGTGGAGGCACAGGTGGCCATGGGCTGGTAGTCCCTGTTGAAGGGGGGGATGGTGACAAACAGCTCGGGAGGACTGACATCTTACACTATCTCCAGTGCTTCTGCAGAGACCACAACCTCAGCCTCACAATCTGCTCTAGGGACACAGCATCTAGTTGTTTTTCCCCAAGAGGCTCTGTTTGTGCATGCCATGCCTGAACAAACCGTTGGCTATACGAATTATTTAGAAGTCAGTTCACGTCCACATTTCACAGCTGAAAATACACCTCAGCATCCAACGCAAGATGGATCAACACAACTTGGTTGAGCTATTGGCTGTTGCTAGAAAATCTGGTACCACTCAGATCAACTGAGCCTCAGCAATCAGTTCAACATCCTGTGCTGGGCATTCTGGTGCAGCAGGAAAGGCACTGAAATGCCCAGCAATAAGGAGGCAGTTTGAGGAAAGCACTGCTAATGCACATCCCAGACCAAGCTGAAACAGCAAGATCTGCAACGGAATAAATGCCATTGATTCAGCTGATGTAAATGTGGCCCACGGTAAAAACGAATCCAAACCAGTAACTCTTCCTGTATGTGGAATTTCTTTTGTTACTTCCTTGAACACTTCAATTTCTAGTAGGGAAAGAGGGCCAAATTACATGTTGAGGTAAAGTGGTGCAACTCCATTAAAGTACCTGAAAAAGGAAATCATCTATGCTAGCAGAGAACTCCATTACAAACAATCCAGTGTCGCAGAGGGATGTAACTACTTCCACAACAACAGCACATCTTGGAAGGTAAATCATTTTGGTTACCATTTAACATAGTAGGATCAATACAGGCATGTCCGAAACAGCTCATCCTGTGCAGCAAAAATCAAATATATAACTAGAAGATTTATTTCTGAAAATACTGTCAACCCATGCTGCTGGTAGTTTAAACTACCATTTATTATGCAGCTTAACTGACTGCTAACTGACCAACAAATTGTTTTGTATCTTGCAACTCCTTCTCCTGCGTAACAGAAAAAAATACCTTGAACTATAAAATAAAAACTACTTCTGTGGTTAAAATAATAACAAAATAATTAAATGTGGAACAAAAGGAGCAGGACACAGCACCTGTTGGAAACTCTCTCGCAAATGGCTTTGATCTTCAGGATGGCAGAATTCTAAAATATCTTTCCCCAGAAGATCCTAGAATAAAACATAAAGCTATGTAAAAAATCCAAACCATGACACAAATCCACGAGCAGACCTGCAAGTAACTCTTACAAACAAAAGATCTACCACCCTTAATGGGACTACTCAGTTCATCAGGGATGAACCACACAAACAAGGTTTGTAGGCATCATGCCCCATGTTTTTACAAAAAAGTTTAAGTGATTTTCTAAAACTTGTGAAATGATGTCTTGAAAAGACTGACATCTGCTACTACATCTCATTTCATGGCACTAATTTTTGTAAAAACAGTTACTATAAAGCAATTTAAAATAAAAAAAAATATGAATAAGCAAATGAACAAGGAATTACTTTTGCCTCTAAATTGGAACTCTTGGGAGTTATCTGAGGGAGAGCTGTGGTTCATTTACTATTCTACTCAGTTCTGTACTAGCCTCCTGTTCACAGGAGCAGATGTAAGCCTAAAGGAAAATAGATGCTGTAAATTATGTTTGCTTACTGTTCAAGAGATTGGCAGAATCAAAGGTCTACAGGACTAAAACTCTCTCCAAGCACTGTTAACTTTCTATCACAGAAATGTCTTCATTGGAAAGCTGTGCAAGGTTCAGAGCACTCTGCTGTTAGAATTTTAATCAGATCTAAAGGTATAAAATGATACCCCACACAGAGGCATGGACAGCGAAGAAAAACAAACAGCATTCAGTGCACGATGCGTGAACCATCAGCTACAAATACTTCATGTTTGCAAATGGAATTTTCTGCACTAGCTCGAGCCATTCTCCACATCCCCAGTGGTCACAGACCTGGGGCTGGTAGCCAATGACGCTGATGCACCTTGGGTCCACGAAGGTGATGACTCCATCGGAGTTGTGCCTGGACAGGAACTCCGTGGGGACCGACATGCCGTTCATGTCCATGCACACCGGAGAGCTGGTCACCTAGGGCCAAGCAAGCCCACACCACAGTCACCTCAGGCCAAATCTGACTCCACAGCCGGAGAACAGAATCGGCTGGCAGACTGCTAACAAGCGAAGGAAGTCATAAATAAAACGACAGCACAGAGAAATGACAGAACAGCCTTCAGTCCAGCTTGCAGGGCAAATATCTCACCCCATGGCATCTATCGAGGCTTAATAGCACAGCAGAGAAACAAACACACCAGAAGTTCCCAAGAAGGGGGGATACAGTGAGGATATAAGTCCGGCTGGATTCATCTCACTTTGCAGAACATCAGGCATCGTGGTTCCTATCTTTGTCAACCAAGAACGAATGACTTGCAGAGGACAATGCTGTCCACTCATTTTGGGATAGGAAACCAACCCGTTACCTGTAGACAGGAGTGCTCAGACTAAACATTCATGTTTCAGGTGATATGAACCTCACCTGAAACACCTACAGAACCTGAACCAAGCCCTCCAGAGGCTGAGGTAGGGGATATTAGACCAGCAAGCAGCTGCTCATAATGAAAAACAGTTCTCTAAATATTTCTCAAATCTCACCAGAGAGAACAATGTGTTTTCAGCTCTCTGCCTGAAATCTGTGCTATCAGGCCACTTCATATCCATTCTTTCCTGCTGGAGCTACAAACGAGACCACTGATTTTCTTACAACTTCAGAGCTATCTCTGCTAACAATGCAAAATCTTATTTTTTTGTGAACTAGGAGATGATCAGCCAGTTAACCATATGCAAGATTTTAACGTGCTGTTACAGAACAAGAGTTTTTAACTAGTGCACCCTGACTCCTTTCTGATTTAACCCACCACAGAGCTTCCTCCTGCCCTCCCTCACATACCCCAATGACTCCTCTAATGTAACAGACATTTTGACATTCCTTGGAAATCATCTTTCTTTGGAAGCTGTAACACATGAACCACCATAACTTCCTTCTTTCCATTAGTGGAATATATTACTCTTGACTATGAAAGCATGATTAACCTAAAAACCATCCTGCAATACTTCTGTAGCTCTGTCATGGCCATGGAGAGCCTCTCTGCAGAAGTGCCAACACTTGCAGGCTGTTCACCTCGGGTAAGATGGGTTTGGCACCTGTGAAAGGGTCACTCCACCTTGTCAGGAGGAGTGATCCCCTCCTAGCAGATGGCAGAGAGTGCAGGGGATCATGCAAGAGGCTCAAACATGTTCAACCATGGCAGAATTCCCAGACTAGGAAGATAAAAACTGTCCTCCCTGCTGTGGTGAAGGAGATTCACCATGACTGCTTCAGCTGAGAGCTCTGAACTCTGCTCAGCAATGCACAAAGGAGGAAATGCACTACAATAATTGCAACCGTCTGCACAAAAAGGAAGAAAAATTTTATTCTCCCAGTTCCTTCAGCTCACGTCTCATCTGAATGCATAACACAATACATGCTGAGAATAAAGCTATGATTTCTGAAGTGCCTCTTGACTACTTTATCTTTACCATTTTCAGAATAACTCCTGCAATCACAGTTTTTCAAGCAGTTGATTAGTCAGAGAGAGGATGAATGGAAAAATGGCAGTGAGCGTGTCACTGGCTTGGGGGGTCACTTTAACCCAGCATCTGCAGCACCTGTACTGCCACATTTCTCAGTACCTACAATACCCCAGCCCCACACACCCTAAAGAATGGCAGGTCTGTACAGTGACACTCATCTTCAGGAGCATCTCTGCTGTTGTTACCTGATTAAGTACACATATGCACCAAAGTCACAGTTTCATCTCGCTCTGCTGACAAGTTCTAGACAAGTCACTGACTGCACAGACATCCAGGCACTTTATAAACTGGAGGCATGTTAAAAGTTACAGTCTAGTAGCAAAACAGTGTGCAAATCTTTTACAACTACACCAGAACAATGATCATGCTTTCAGAAATAGTTTGTATATGGAAAGACTGGCATTACCTGAAGCCTTCCTATTGCCACGAGGCAGTATTTACTACCTTGTCCCACATCAGCATCTTCTTCTGGTATAGTCATTCCTGGAGGAAATGATAACAAATACTGTTATAATTAGGAAATTGGGATAAACAGAGATGCTGCTGTCCTGGCTCTGTACTTTTCTAGATGCTCTAAATCTTGCAAAATAACTTCATTTTCTTCTCTAAGATTCAGTCATTATTTCTGGGTTCAGATCAGATGATCCTTCTCAGTTGTGCTCAATCCTACATATCTCACATGTATACACAGTACCCATTGCAGTAATTTTGGCTGAAGACAAAGCAGATATTAAAATTCCATTATACACCGAGATGGACAGTAACATTTCCCTGAGTGCTGCTCCACCAGCATGTCATGGAACCATGGGGTCACTTAATATGGTCAGTGAATGCACACTATGTTTGGTTGTCTTTGTGAATAATATTTCATAATGAGCTTTAAAAACAAGGCACAGACTAAATTAATCACTAATTCTGTGTTCATATTTAACAGCTGGTTTTACTTTTTTCTATAATGGACTAAACCTGCGTCATTACATTGAAAGACTGAAAAAAATGCAGATGCTTTGCTAACACTCTTCTTTCCAGTTGTGTAACAGGAGTAACTACTATCAACACAGGAATAGTTTCAAAACATACAAGTGTCCTATTTTCCATCTCCGTGTTTCACAAATAGGAACATTCAGATTGGCCCTGTTTACTTGCCTGTTGGCTAAGCCTTGGGTTAAGGCTATTTCCCAACTCCAGTGCTGAGATACCAAGTTCGTATAAAGCACTTGAAAAAACGTCTTCCAGGAGTGACACCGCTGACCTATTTTAAGTGATCTGTAAACTCTTTCACAAGGATTTTTAAGGAATTCAGTCATAACAGGCAGTGAATCATTTAAGAGGCACTTAAAAGCATTAATGAAATCAATTGCAAAGCAGATACCAATTCTGAAACAACAGCCACTTTATTCTCTACATTTATAATCCCCAATGTAAGTCAATCTTTGGACAGTGCATCCTCATCAGAGGATGACAGCACACCACTTTCTTAAATGACACCTCTGAAAAACGACTGAAAATGCTGCTGAATGAAAGGGAGTAATCTCTAAGGATGTTATTTTGTATCCAAACAGTTGAATCTTACCTGACAATCAGTTTCCAAACAGCACTTTACACGTATTTTTTGGTCCTCACTGAACTATACAATAAATTAAATACACCAAGTATGAAAGAAAACACCTCATGTTTTTGTATAATATATTAAAACTTGTTCTGCAATAATTTCACAATCTGAGGTGCACAACATTATTTGCAGCCCCCTACTGATAACTAGAATTTTATCAAGGGGTCTCAAGAGCTTTACAAAGGAGGAGCATTATTGTCCCATCTAACAAGGGCTGTTTCAAGGACATAACTCTAAGCATTCTAGTTGGATAACCTTAACCAAAAGATCACTTTCAAATGGAGTTTTTCATTTGAGAAGGACAAATTTAAAGTATATTCCCTTGACTTCAAAAGCTTTTCCAATCATTTCCTTAGTGGCACAGAGTACTGCAAAGGACAGCAAAGATACAGCTGGACAGCTTCCACTTTGCATAGTCTTTTTTTCTCTGTAGCTTTCAACAACACTTTCCTTTTAAGGAACTTGGTTCATGCTTACTACTGCTCAAATAAAATCAAAGTAACATAAACAACCTCCAAAATTAAACTTAGCTAAGAAACTTTATTTCTGATGTCACTCTGTTGACAAAGGGAGGCTGTTGTTCTAATTTTCATCTTTTTTTTCTCCTTTTGCCCAAACTGGATTACATTTGGTCTGTATAGCATAATGGAAAATGTGTTAGTTGGATTATGCCACAAGATACTCCATGAATAAAAACCAATCTGACTGGAATTAATCAATACATGACCCAGTGGATTGCTAACTCCTTCCCAAAGTGCCTAAAGAAAAAATATGACAAAAAGACTGTCTGCTTCTCTGCAATGTAGGTGCTATTACTGGCAGCATTCCATAGAGAGAAACTACTTTCTTTATCCTTCAGCTGATATTTCCAAAGATTCAACTCTGGCTGTCTTTATATGGGAGGGTGCATTTGTAGATGAGATTTACTCTTGCTTTAGCACGTTTCCTATTGAACACACTCCACTATGGACAGGTAAATAAAGACGTGCACTGCACTTAATACCAGTTTGTCCAGCTATTAACACAGTGTAATATTGCTCCTTAACATCACCAAGTACCATCACTACCTCTAAAAGAAGCTGTAAGAGCTTGGAGGAAAGCAGCCACGAAACCGATCTTTAGGGGGCATCAACAAAACAAACACACTTCAGTTATTCACATTCTTGATGTGCAACTCTGGGAGAGGGTTTATTTCTCAACACCAAATATACACCCTCTCGAACAATAAATACAGCGCTGGACTTCCCTGAGTTTGTATCAACAATTGGCACAGCTTAGCTGCAACTGAGCATCACAAATAGAATGCTGTGCCGTCAGAGGTTATATTTAATTTCCAAATGTCCTTTATACCAGCAAACAGTTTCCCACAGGGCAACAGCATGTGTTGGTGTGGACATAAGGAACTTTTTAGTTTTCCCAATGAGCTTCCAGTTGGCTCTAACAACAGAAATGCTTCATTTTCTGCTTTCTTCCTCTACCCTTCTGCCCCACATTTTCTGTGAGACACAGAACAGCGTCAGTGGATTTATGGTTTTACTTCACTAAAAAAGAAATCACTTATAATTCTTTAGACAGATGGAATTTAAGTGTCCAGTGGTCACTAGTAATCCCCTGATAATGCTTGTCTCCATTAGAACCATTTCTGATAGTTACTTGCCAGGGAAGGAACTACACTCTGTGACTTTATCTCCCATACAAAACAATGGAAAAAGGCTTTCACAAAAAAGGCTGTGGATAGCATACCAAGGATAAAAATCTAGTGAAAAATCCCAATAAAAATTAAATTAATCATTCTTTAGAAAAAAATAAATAAAGTCTTAAAAATGACAGCATGGCAAGGGATATTCAAGCAACTATTTTGTTTTGTATTGGAAGAGAGAGTACTTTGCACAAACGTCCAGATTCTGGCCAAAATTTTAAAATAACCTAACAGCTTTGGCATGCTGTGGTTAAGATGTTACCGTAAGTCTGACTTGGAAGACTAAAATGTTTCTTTTTCAACTAAAGAGAAAAAAAAGATTTCAACATTATCTGAATTCAACATCATTCTGTGACTTTTTATCTAAAGTCTTCGAAACACGTATCTCTTTATTTTCTTCACTATGTGCTTTTCTGCAGATCCTATCTTTGATTTACAGAAAACTACCAACATCCTGACAGACTTTATCTTCTCTCTCCACCAAATCTTACGGCATGAAAAAAAAGCCAAACAAACTTATTAGGAAAATATCATATGGACCACAGAAGACTCATTTCCTTCCAGGAATGAGATATTCAGAGAGGAAAAAAAAAATAGAAGAAAAGCAAATCTTGCTTAAGTTGAAAACAGGAAAAAAAGCCCAGGAGAAGGTCAGCACTTCTCAGTTTCATGACTGGCTATGAACTCGAAGCACTGTCTAGGCTGAGGATCACAAGTTCTCTCTGTGCTGCTTCGCTGGGAACAGGGGGACAACGGCTGGGATTGCTGCTCAGCCAGTTTCAAACTGGGGGTCCTTTTACCTCATCCAAAATAATCTAACTATGCTCTCATTGTTTAACCAACCATCTGAAACATCTGACTCTTTTTTCCTTTGACTTCCACACCAAGTTTACCCTGATTACTTGAGGTCAGCATGTAACCCATGGGGATGTGTGTAGGTACCACATGCCTGGTTTTGAACTTGATCTTAATTTTACCTGTCTTTTTAGGCAGAGTGGAGGAAAATGAACAGACCACTAAGACACAGCCTGAACGGAGGGCGAGGCATGATGCCTCCTGTGTTTTCTCTCCCTTTTCTCAGTGAAGAAGGGGCTGAAGACACTCTGCCAGTACATGAGCCCTGCTGCTCCACACAAGTGAGAAAAACCACAAAGGCAGGCTGGATGTGCAAAAGTGTTTTCCTACTGAACACAGACCTGAGCCATAACACAACAAACCCAGTCCTTAAAAATATGCCACCAGTTGCATGTAGCTTATTCATTTTCACCTGTTTGAAGCACTCAGATTACTTCAGATTTGCACAGACTCCTCCCTGCAGCAGCATTGTCAAATAGTCTATCACACCAGTAACGATCACAGAGCAGCTCTTCTCTTGATGCTTCTGTATCAACACCGATTGTTTTATTCAGTGTGGGACTAAAAAACTGAACACTGGCCACAGACAAGGCAATTCAACCCAGAAAGAGAAAATACCAAGTCCTAAACAAATGAGACTAAGTACAGATTAAGGGCATTTGATAATATTTGTTCTTTTGCTTATAAAAGTATGCTTTGTATTGTGTATTAGCTATATCATGCACATGCCACACTGCATGTTTTGAAAGAAAAGGATCCGGAGTTTATATTAGAGTGTCCACTTGGCAATTGAAAAATAAATTAAAATTATCTTTTCGATCACTAAATTTTTAAACAGCTGTGATTTAGCACAAGCCCATTTATTCCCTAGAATCCAGAGACCATGCAGGGCTTGCTGATTCGAACAAAGTAATTTTATTACAGGGTAGAGAAGCTTTGGCAAATTCCATTACTGCTGTAGTTATCTCATTTGCTTTGCAGATTATGGTGGGATTACCACTGGAAATGAGAACAAATGCAGTGATGTTGTCACTTATTTACTCAAACATATAGGGGAACAATTCAGCCCATGGATATTCCCACTCAACTTTGAAACTCAATGGATACATTACAATCACCAACACAAAGTGGGGAGGACTGGGAGGGCAAACAAACACTCAGGAAAAAGGCCCCAATTCAGTTCTCTGTGCCCTGAAAAAGGCACTCAGACATGACTAATAGGAGTAACAATTTGGATGGTAACGTAAGAGACCAATGAAATTCCACATACGGCTGTCAAAACCAAAAACATCCCTTAGGATTGTGCTATAGTTTGGAGGCATTAACATTGTGGAGGAGCACTGGGATATCATAAGGGAGCACCATGTGATTTTGAGGAGTGGAGTAATAGGAACGGGATGAAATCCAACATTACTAAATGCATAAGCATGCACTTGGGGAACAGTAATAGTCATAAGCTAAAGCAACAGAAATAGGATGGAACTTGATATTACTAATTGAAACATCACACAATTCAAAGCAAGATTTGCAGCTGACAAGTGAGAAAAAGGCAGCCTGGAAGATACATAAATTTGTATTAGATGTCTTAGGATGCCTGCAGGATGCACCACACAAAAGAGAAGGATGCTCTATCCTACACTGCCAGGCAAGACAGGAAATATTGTTTGTGTTATCCATCACTACAATCTCATCTGAAATAAGAATGTATAGTGCCAGTGACCTCCATTTTGAGAAGTGAAGTGAAAACATGAACGACTGCAGAGAAAAGTCACAAGGGTAAAGAGAATGCATTCTGAGAATGGAAAGTAGAAGTGGGCTGGACTGTCTTAGCAAAGTCCAGGCTGACAGGATATAACCTCCTTCTGGAAACACACCAGAACACTGGAGAGACACAGAGGTACAAGGCAGGAAAACTCCCACTTCACCTTCAGTGAAATAAAAACTTCCCATAAAGTAATGAGGACCGAAAATTAAAGAGGTTGTTAGGCATGGGAAAGTAGTGAGCTTTTGGAAGAGCTGAGATGGGGAAAAGACCTCACTAATGCCAACTGGGATTTGCAATGTGATTGATACCTGGCCATTGGGAACTCAAAGATCCAGAAGATCCTTTTAATCCCATGCTGCTGTCCTGCAGAACCGGTGGCTGAAGGGCACACACTGCCAACATCAGGACCTAGTGCTGACATGAGTTTATACATCTGCAGCTCTGCACCAGCAACATACACCTCTGAAGAGGCAGACCTCTTTAAACATCCCATAACATGCAGCAAGCTTCTCTTTCAAGCTAAACAAAATCTTATTTGACCTACACCTTCCTGAGGAGACATCCTGTATATCAAGGTCGAATTCAATTATGTTTGGAATTATCAACAAGAAGGAAAGTCTTTTTGTAGAAGAAAACAAAACAGAAAAAACACCATCCATTTTCCACTGTGCTCTCACTCTTTTAAGATAGAATCAAGATTGAAACATCTTGACTCCTATTAAATCCTATTAGGAACAAGAGGGGAAGTTTTCCTCTGCTTCCGAAACCGCATTTCAGCAGAAAACCAAAAAGAAATTCACATCTGCACGCTGGTGTCTGCACACCACTGCACTCATTTGGTACAAACCACCTCTTAGGACTCATAATCCCTGCATCAATGTGATTTATGGCCATGGTGTACAACCACAAAAGGGCAGGACAGCTCCTGGTTTGATTCATGCCAGCAGGTGCTGTCACACTGCCAACAGCCTCTTCAACTCCTGCAAACGCCAAGGTCAAGCAACCCCGCTCATAACGAGGTCTGGATGAGCTCCGCTGTCTCCTCCTTGAAATTTTCAAAGGTAAATATTCCCATATGTAATACAGAGTTCCAGCAGGTAAATATTTTTCTCAGTAGATCAAAGCAATATGCCAAGACTTGATTCCCAGAAAAACAGCTTCAAAACAGAATTTATCACAAATACTGAACATTCTCGAGTAACACCATCACTGAGAACATCCATGTGTCTAAAGTGAAATTACACATTTTCATAGATAGGTGCTTGAATTCAGTACTGAAGTATAAAAGCATTAACTGGTGTTTTCTAGAGGTACAAATGCTTTGCGTCCACTTTCTTAAAATAAGATCATTTTTATGTTGGTTTATCAACAGAAGTTGAAAATTTTTGGCCCCAGTTTCTGGAATCCTGCATTAGTGGCAATTCCTACAGTTGCTCTGTGACAATGAAATTGAGAAGGGTGTCACATGGAAAAACCTGAGTGAGTAACAACAGCTGATTTCTTCTTATCAAAAGCTTCTCAAGGTGAGCTTTAATCAGTTACCCCACTAAAATCCTCAGGTTTTCTTGCAGCAAGGAAACCTGAGCCAGGTTTTCAGCTGTCCTAAGGACAGTTTGGTGCACACTGCCTTCCACAAGGCATACAAACCTGCTGGTGGCCAAGCCTTGATATAGCCAGTGCAATGGACAACAGCATACTGTGCTTCGCCTTCTTTCACCGGGCCCAGGCCATTCCTGAATGAACAAGAAACACAAAAACATCACGTTGATTGACATGCAGAACAGCTTTCTGCTTTCAAACTACGACTATTAACAATTTACCAGTATTTGTAAGCTGTGTTGGAAACACCCAAGCGTCAGCCTAGGGTTCTGTACACTGCCAGCTCCGTTATGTTGCTATTCAAGCTGTACCTGTTTTCTGTAATATTTCTCTGAGAAAGACACTGAAGAGTAATTCAGAGATGGAGCTGGTGTAAGACAGAATTTGAGTGACAGGAGCAAAGAGATTTTGTTTGCAAAAAGATCCAGTGTGTGCAGGACCAGGCAACACTCCTGGAGTGGGCATTAACCCAGCGGCAAATCAGAGGGCTTAGGGCAACCACAGTTGCTTTGTGGTAAATTAAGTAATAGTACCTGTATCTTTTTCTCATGGTGGTTATTCTGTTCAGAGGTAAATGATCCAGAGGAGCATTTCCACACCTAAAAGTAAATTAACATTTTAAAGGGCTCAAAAATGAATACAAATACACACGATGAAAACGCGTTTTGAGATCTTCATTACCATATACAAGTAGACAATAATGGATACTTATTTCTGGCAAAAAGATGCATATTCATGTTTTCTTAGAACATGCTGCTTCCACAGGCTGAGCTTTTTAGATGTGCTATAAAAATCTTTATCATAGAAAAATAAAAGACTAGAAAAAGATTCCCTTCCACATTCCCCCAGCATAAAGACTATTTGAAACTGATATCTCAAGGGTGGTTAAAGAATAGACACATTTCAAAATGCCATAAAACAGGGGTGAAAACTAGAGAAAAATACATCAGGTGCCTAAATATCCATACAAACCAATCACAGTGCTCCCGTAGCTTCCCTGGACAGAGAAATTCCATTGCCATACACCAGCTACAATGTCTGTAGACATTAAGATAATGTTTGCAAGATCAAACTATTTACACTGTCAAGTAACTTTGTTTAACACTTGTTCACGTGTATTTTGAGATATTTATAAGTATGGCTAACTGTATAATTTCAACAATCCATCTGAAGCTGAGTAAACAGTTTGAAGGGTAAAAGCAGTTCATTTTTAATGGAAAAATAATAACAACAATGAAAGAAGCAACCACAAGGAAAGTTCACATTATCTGAGGCTCATTCTTCCCAGACGGTTTTCTTTTTATTCCTTTATTTTTTTTCTTATCAGTCACTGCCAAGGAGAAGAAATGAGCAACTAAAGTAAGATTTAGAAATACAAAAACAGTGGGGTTACTGGCATGTGCAAAATCACTCTCATGCACTGGAGTTTACAGAATCAGGGTGCTAGGAAGCAACTGCAATCTGAACTGTTTTGAAAGCTGGGGAACAACTGCAAACAGGTCACTAGGCCTGGTTTTCTTTGCACAAACAAGTCCTCCTAACATGATGTGCAGCTTGGGAGGAAGAAAAAGCAGTGTTCTCAGTGCTGCTCTGCTGGTCTGTATTTCTTCCCTCCCAGTTAAGAGGGGAAAAGGTTCTATAGCTCTGAAGTCTGATCTTGCACTTATAAAGCATATAAACACCTTACAAAGGCACCCAAGAGCCATACATTCAGCACCCTCACAGGACTGGAAAAAATCCTCCACACAACCAAAGTACAGGTATCTGTACTTTAATATGTCAAATATTTTGCTTTGTGTGTTTCATTCTGTAACAAATTTTGCAGTTGCTGTTTTCAGCATTTATACTGGACATAGCCTACAGATGCAATTATGCATTTTCCTCTCCTAACCATAGACAAAAATTTATTGCAATAGCAACAGGCATTTTAGCCTGTTAGCACTAAAACAAGAGAAGTGCTCACAAGCCCCAGAAAAAGCACTGGGCAGACAAATCTCTTTCAAGAAGCCCAAACAATGCAGAAGTTGGAAAACAGCAAATTAAAAACCCTCTAACAATTACTCATTTATCTAGCATCAGCCAGCTGACATCTGGTTAATTCATACCAGGCTTAGGTTAATTCCTACATAGCTGGCAGGTTTGCAACTAAATTCTTGTTTATCTTCAAGATTCTTTTAATATTCTTGGTTTGCTGAAAAAATACACAGAGCTGGGCGTTCATTTCACTTGCGAAAGCTTTGTTCCCAGAGTATCGATTTGAGTAACTTTACTAGAAAAGACAATGGCTAAAATTCCAGGAGGGAAGCTGCCATGAGGTTCTCTGGAAAAATGAACCTACACCCCACATTGATAAGAATAACTACAACAAAAATCAGGTGCTGTTTTGTCATTAACTGCTAAGGAAGACTAGTTTCAGTTTCACTCCAGCTCCTAAAGCAAGTATTCTAGAAATACTTCATGGGTGTGTGTCGTAACAGGTTGAGTTTGTAATCAAGGTAAAATTACTGCAACAAAATGTCTGAAGTCGAAGCTGAGACAGGACTGGAACCATTATGGGAATACAGGGTAAGTGCATACCTCATCCTGCAAATGAAAGAGCGCCTGGATCCCATGCACATTCTCATGGAGGACTGCTGACCCTCTTTCTTTACTGTCCCAGTCTTCAAGTCCAGGATTCGTCCTAGAAATGCCAGGGACAGCAATTGGTACATAAATTTAATTCCATTTACTAGAAACTAAGATAACAAGAAATTCAAGAGCTCAATGGCATTTGCCCAGTTAGGGGAAAAAACATCAACAAAGAAATCTTGGTCCTGGTCTCGCAGGGGAGGATCAGTTATGTGCTGGTTTAACCAACCATTTCAGCAACTGACTCTGAGTCACAAGAGTGATGGCTCTTTTCTTGGCTGGCCGAAGACCAGCTTCCAGGGCAGAGTCAAATGCCTGGAGGCAAACAAGGCAATGACAGCAGGCATAGCTTTTGACTTGATCTGCTTGCTCCACTCTTTACCAGAACTGTGGATAAAGCAACATTTATCAATCCCCTGATGGCTGCTCCTCTTCCCCTGTGCTTGTGCCTATCCAGAACACGCTCATCACAGCACCACCTCACAGGCAGAGCTGTCAGGATGGTGAGATGCACGTACGACCAAACTTTTCTCCTTGATGATGAGATACAGCATTTGTCACAACAGCCCATGTGCTGGGGCCCTTTCGAAGCTGATAAAAAACTGAGACATCAAGAGCATTTCTGAAGTGTCAGACAGATCAGTGAGATGATCTGATTCACCACACAGCAACACAAGCCTGTGCAAGGTCCAGGGCCAGACCCTGCTTCCTACAACCCTCAGAATCACACATCGCAGGCACAGCTTGAAAAAGGGACGACAGCCACCAAGTCAACTCAAGAGAGGACAGGACAGAGGGAATGCAAAGGTTGGAAAGGGTAACAGATTAATTTTTTCATTTAAAACAGAAGACTGATTACTACAGACAGGTTTAGAGCAGGGATTTCAGGACACTGGGTATCACCCAGAATCCTTCTGCTTAACACCAAACTAACAGCATGGATTTTCACATCTACAGCTCAAGGGCTGAGAGATGAATACAAAACCAAGCACTAGAAATGAATCACTGACCCAGATCCACAATGCTCAAGGGCTGGGTGCAGCCACAAAAGTGACAGTGGGCAAGAGAAATGCAGTGGAACAGCTGCCAGGCAATTAAATGCCAGCCACCAGTGCTGACAACACGTGGCCACGAGCAAACCCACATGTTTAAGGCGCGTATCTTTGAACAACTGAAACTATACAAGTCTGAGTCTTTACTGTGGTATAAGGAACCAGGTTTACAGCAACGTAAGGTACCTGTTCTGTCTGTACTGAACTGAAGAAAACATGCAGAAAACATTAAAAGTCTCCCTCACCAGACTGACTTAAAAGTCTCTGTCCAAAAACTAAGTTCTGAAATAAATCTTCTGCCAAACACTAGGTTCAGAATTATTCTAGCTCTAAATATTTACTTCCATCCATGAATGGGTACAAAATCTTTACATAATAGTTTTAAGATAAGGAACTAGGCAGCAGCATTTTAGTTTTAAGGTATACTCCAGATAGCTCCTTCTGGAGGAAAGCCACCCCTCTCAACAGAAGGTCAGACCTCATCTGGTGTTATCTCCAAGGTGTATCTCAGATGGTTAAGAAGTCAGCAAGCCTGGGGAACAATTCCCAAAGGTGCTTCAATTTAAAGCACTGGGCTATATATTAATCCTGGTCTATGATTCAGGTGTGAGCTGGGAAGAAATCACACCACATTTCCCAGCTCAGCTGTGCTGACTCCACGATGCAGGACGGATCT